>JZLH01S0068104.1:0-16899 GCA_001188425.1 Eucidaris tribuloides
AACGGATCTTATTGGGCACGCCACCTTGGACAGTAGGGGGTTCCCCGGTTCGCTGGAGACGGTGGCGTACGATGAGCTGTCAAGTAAATAAGGGTCTTGCAGGGAATCAACAATCGACTGCGACTAGTAACAGTCAGACAAAGTGATCCTCACGTCTACAAAGAACTTGAACCACGACGACAAACTGGATTCTGACGACTATGATCTTCTCAAACCTGTATCACAGGAAAGAACACAACCGGCTGTAAGAGATGTTTCAGATTACGAAAAACCACCGGTTTCGCCCAAACCGTCATCGCCCCTTTCTCCGAAACCTATGTCTCCGAAACAGAAGTCGCACGAACAATTACCGTCTATCATACAGCAAGGGAGTCAATCGTACGATCACCCATCGACGGCGTTGGTGTTGCGCGATCCGAAGTACTACACACTCGTTCCCGATTTGGTGAGGACGCCAGCTACGAGTATCCGGTGATGATGTTTGAAGGAGACGGGACACGCAAGGATAGTATGAGTGACGCGGACTCTAACGCGTACGAGAGTTTCGAGCGACCGGACACCCCGAAAGACAAACAGTCACACTCACGTAGAGGCTCGAAACAGAAGAGTTTAGACAATGAACGAAAGTACTACGAATGTACTACGCCGAACCCAAATCATCCAACGCTTGTCAAGCAACAATTGGCCAAATTCTTGGATGACGATTACGAGAACATTGTCTAAGTATATTTTGGGGAAAAACTACCATGGTTTGTCAGCAGTGTTAACTTATTTTTACGTATTGTATAATCACAACAGAGTCAGACTCGTCAACAACCAACTAATTTACAAATAGACTATTTTAAGCATGACCAAGAAGTATTTCTTTTCAAGTGCTTGGTGTTTCTGTATTATTATCATTTGTAATTTATTGTATTTCAGTTATCTGCGTCCTAAAGCAGAACATGGTGTAGTGGAAATTTTAAGTTATCAAAAAAGCTGCCAAAAGAAATACGATAAACGGAAAATGGTAAAACAACAACAAAATGTGAAACAAATGAACACAAATCCACAAAGACATTAAAGATATAAACAAGTATCAAACTAGTGACATATGTCTACCATACAGCAAACGGCTGTTTACATTAAATAATGCGGTGCTGCTATTTTTTTCATGATTCGAAAAAGGGTGATGTGTTATTTCGTTATTGTGGACGTTTGAATCAAACGAGGAAACACGTAAGATAATATTTGCATATTAATAATTATAGGTACGACGTTTCTCCAAGACAATGTAGGCATGAGCATTTCACTAGGTTTCTGGAAAAGGAACCTCAACTCCGAAGACTTTATAATAGTGTTACGAGCTTTTGTCAACTCGTAAGAAGTCAAACTACTAGTTCAATTACGATTTGTTTTTGTTTTGTTTTGATTTACCAGCGCTATAGATTCAAACAACTGTCGAGAGTCGAAATAATTACGTATTTTAAGCACATAATTGCGACGGATTAAAATAGGATTATCATTCTTTTGTCCCTTTTACTGCTACAAATGTATGGAATCGCTAAAACGTAGGGTGCACTAATGGAAATGTTACAGGACCGCAGCTTATAAGGATGTACAAACTGTAAGCAGGTAACTCAAAATTTATGTTGTCAGACCTGCGATAATTCTGTCGAATTTAGTAGCATAGCGCCACCAACCATCGCCATCAACTCAGGTGATTCCAAAGAATAACTTCATCGATAGTGTATGAAATTATGTTGCTCAATTCGAAGCAGCTGAACAATTTGAAACAATAAATGGTACTTATTCTATTATGCTATTTAATCATATATAACGGAACTACTGAAATTCTAAATTAACGACGCTAAAGGATGTCCACATGTACATAATATAATTTATATATGCTGTAATTGATACGAATGGGTGTACATGCAAACCTATGCAGTGGCGGATAGGCCTACAGGATTTCCGGAGGGGGGGGAAATTCTAGATGACTTCACGGTGCGAGGAAGTGAAACGACCGGGGGGGGGGGGTGCTCCTCCTCTCACTGTTTGGAGCTTTTGCAGTATGGTGGGATATGGTGCATAATTATGCCAGGGTATATTTGCATGGGGGGGGGGGTGTATATACCCCCTCTCACGGCAATGGGGCTTTGTATTTTATTAAAAGCCCAAATGATGGGACTTGGTGGCATACTTTGCTGGGTATTTTTGCCATGGGGGGGGGTCTCCCTCACACGGTGTACGCTTTTAAAATGCTTTAAAAGGGGGGGGAGAGCTGCCGGGGGGGTGCGGGAGGGGACACATTGTGTCCACTGATCTTATGACTGAATTTGAAACCGTGCACTGTTTATATTCTGGGGTAAACGCTTTCTAAAGAGAAGGTAAACTAGAACACGTACGGAACACAATTAACTTGACGGAAAGGAGATAATACAACAATAAATTGTAAATAATCATTTTCTATGATTAAAATTTTCATGAAAAATTGGGCAAATTATTACATCAGTGGATTTCAAGTTACTACGCGCTGGTAATTTTGAATGTTTGAATGCCAGGATTATAGTCGGTAGTGAACAATATAATCTGATTATTCAACTGAGCGCTGATTCGCATATCTTGAAACCGTTTCTTTTTCTTATTGTAGTTCTATTGCATAAGTTTGTCTCAGCAAATATAAATTTTAAGAACTTCTAGAGCGACCAAATTTACCAAATCCGAATCATTGTTGTTGAAAAAAAGTATCATCATGTAGTTACTTCCATACGGTGACGCGTATGAGAAAAACATACTTACATGTTGATATATATCGTTAGCTTATTGCATTTATGATACATTATTTTGTAGACATAATGATATTTTATGTTATGCAACTTCCTGCAGTTACTCGAATGTTACCATCGGTATCTTCTTAATTAGACATCTGGGAAGACATGCCCATTCCTCTCCATTATAGAACTTTTATATTTAGTATCATTTTTATTTCTTTATTACATGTGTAAATAGAATCACTTTTGTATACTTATTTTGTATATTTGATAAATAAATACGATACATAAACGTATCGAAATGTTTCATGCCATGTTTAATTTGTTCTGTTAAGTTTTAACGTCAATTGCACTAAACTATAAAGTTTTGTATTAATGAATGGAAAGTTTGCAAACAGAATTTAAGATGCAGAATACATTTTGCTGTTGATCTCTGTATCTGTAGCTCTGTGTTATCAAATTAATGATGAATAAGATCAAATGCTTGATCTGATATTTTTAATGACTCAGAAAAAGAGTGACCCAACAGGATTCGAACCTCAAACCGGATATCAGTAGGTTTCAGGTTCGAATCCTGTTGGGTCACCCTTATTTCTCAGTCATTAAGAATATCAGATCAAGCATTTGATGTTATTTATCATTAACTTGATAATACAGAGATGAACAGCAAACTTCATTTTGCATATGAAGTTTTGGTTGTAGATATATCTTGCGAGCAAGCGTGTGTGTGTGTGTGTGTGTGTGTGTGTGTGTGTGTGTGTGTGTGTGTGTGTGTGTGTGTGTGTGTGTGTGTGTGTGTGTGTGTGTGTGTGTGTGTGTGTGTGGATATGTGCATTTATTTGTGTGCGTGTGTATCTGTGTTTGTATGTGTGTGTGGGTGTGTGTGCGTGTGTGCGAGAGTTTCACACAATCTTAATATTCCTTGAAACATTCAGAACATAAAAACGAAATAAACAATCAACGACCCAACCACTTACATGAAGCATAATTACCAAAAAGTATTGGTGCGAAATCAGTCACAATGTAATTGTAACCTAAAAGTGGAGTAACTGCAGCCAAATCAAACCAAATAATATTATCTATCTATTCGGCTCCAACAAGCTGTTTGTAATAGCGCCCTCACCGAGATATAAAGATCGACAGTCGTGACTCAAGTCACATAATCCTAGAAGTAGTTATATTGCAAACTTAATTAGACTATAAAGCCAGCAATGATTGCCATTTATCCTTTTTTTCGTATAAGTTGCCCGAGTCAATTAAGGAAAACGTTGAAGAAAACGGATTGGTATTGTTTTATTTTTCTTTTTATTGTTGTTATGTTGTCCTGTATGTGTTTGTGCTTTCAAAATAGCAATTGGTCCAATATTCTCGCCCAAGGCCTAGGTCACATTTGGCATACGATGACCTTACGGCGCACGTAAACTCATCGTATAGTCATAGGCGCAAATAGTCCCAGGAATTATATTCAGGTGGGGGGGGGGGGGACACACCTGGATACTACAATAGGGTGTCTCTCCCCTCCCCCAACTTGAATAGAATTCCTGAGAGCATTTGCGCCCATGCGTAAAGTCCATGTCGTACGATCTCCCAAAGGTGCAGATTTGACTGAACGATTTTCGTACGATTTCACGGTCTCCCCACAGAAATCACAGTTTCTACGATTTTGCTTAGAATGAGGTTTGACTAATTTTTGGAAAAAACGTAAGCCCTTATCCCGTAGACCTACAATACGGTCTCTATACGATATCGTAAAACCTCTGTATGATACTGTACGATATCCGTGAAGAGGTTGAGGAGACTTTGGGCAACTGCACTGATATCGCACGATCTTTGTACAATAGCTGTACGATCTCCCTACAGCATCCGCATGCCTGCCGGAACTAAAAAAATCGCACGATGCTCGTAGATAATGTTAATACATGTAGATGCGTCGTGGCCCGTAGCCATACGCCCCAAAATCGTACTATAATTCGTAGATAAAATTACTGTACTGCTTCCGCATTTAAATGTGACCTAAGCATACTACTAGGTTAAAATTAAGTCACATTTTGACTGCGGACACCGTACGATTATTTTATACACGATTTATCGTTAAATTTTTGGGACATCGTAGATGGCTATGGGCTACGACGTATGTGTTCACATTATATACGAGCATTTTGCAATTTATTGTATGGGCCCTTGAGTTCGAACAGGTGCAGAGGTTGTACGGAGATCGTACAGCTACCGTACAGAAATATCGTGCGATATCAATGCAATTGATCAAAGTCTCCTCAGCCTCTTCACAGATATCATATGATTTGCTTAAACCCGCATTTCCCGGAGACCTCGTCAACAGGTTAGCATGCATTGCCGGATTAGTAAGCACGATACGTACACTCGTGCAAAAACAGAATAACAAATGAGTAGGCAAAATGAATTATTACAGTCATTGTTGTACAATTAATTCGTCACCAGAAATTGTTATATTAATACACAACAATCCATCAACATATATATTCATAGAAATATTTTAAACGAATCAGTCACTCAGCTATTATTTGTTAACCTACTTTTGGAATGTAAAAATAACGCAAACAAAATGGGTCATGATCGAATATAAGACGATACGAGGGTGCATGATGAACAAAATCACTGACGTATCAGGTTTTAAATCTGAATCTAGCATAGGCTCTGGTTTGCATTGTCTTCTCAAAAAGGAAACTTCAATTTCACCTGAAACAGGTGGCTGTTCACTGCTCCATGAAAGCTGTATATCCGGTAGCTGCCAGGATCGTGAGCGAGTGAAGCATCGTTCCTGTCTTTCTCTTGTCTTCAAAATGCCCCTCGGATTTCCGAACACTGTCGACATTAATCCCACAACAGTCGATGCCGAGGCATTCTGTCGTGTCATCTGTTACCAGGAGAACTTGATCAGCCTGGTCTGGTGGTGTTATGTTGTCTAGATATTGCACGCTTTCCTATTTGATAAGGATGCGAACATGGTGGCAACGTAAAATGCGAACTGCACTGTCTCCCTGCTACTCGGATCGGGTAGACTGCATGCATGTACATGTACCACTTTTCTCTGGTAAAGGGATAATTTTCGGTCATTTTCTTCGGGGTGAAATTCACCCAAGAAATGATGGAACGGGGGGGGGTGAAATATTTTGTACAATTTATGCCGATTATTTCAGAAAGTTGAGAGAGCGGTTAAAATATTCTGAAAGTCCTTGACAGGGTCCGAGATATAGGTCCAATATCTTGGAAAACACCCCAGATATAGGATAATAAACTACGCCATTACCCGAGGCAAGGAATGTCTGTCAAAATCTAATAGGCATGAGCATGGCCTGCCTCTCATATTTCAGGGTGTGTCTTTTTAACTTTGTCACTTTTCAAAATAATATGGGTTGGATAAATTGATGATTCCTAACCGCATTTGAGCATTTGTGTAAAGATAGTGTATAGTTTTGAAAAAAGAAATCAACCTGATAATTATTATTATTATTATTATTATTTTTTTTTTACCATAGCGCTATAAGTACTAATCGATAACATGCATTGCTGGATTAGTGAGCAAGCTTCTCCTGCAGAAGAAATAAAAAGAATAATGAGTTAGCAAAACAAATAAATACAGCCATTGTTGCTGCAAGATAAACATTCTTTTTATGTGAAAAAATGATTTATTTTTTATTGCGTTTATAGATATAGGTGGTTCATACAGATACTTTAAAAACCAATATTTTAGTGACGTAAAAATCACACTTTCTAACATGCCTCCATTTTTATTTAATGATTCCAGAAATGTACAAACTTTTGGCATTGTTCAACAGTAAGACCTGCTTTTCGATGACTTAAATTCACATTTATGCCATTCAAACCATTTTTTTTTTATTGTATTGATATTGTATTTTCAAACGTTTGTAGTTTCTTCAGATAACATTGCCATTTAGGTCTATGTTTTAAATACACTTCATTTTCGTCTGATTCATGTATTCATGTAGGTAAAGCTCAAGAGAAAAGAATATGGATTTGCTTAGGATTCTATGAGCCATGAAGCAGTTAAAAACGATGAAGGACAACATAATTATACACTTGGGACAAAAACTTCGTTAATTTTGAAATATTCTCGGGGGACCACTGTCATTACAAAGTGTACACCATGCGCGTGTAATGACTTTCAAAATGGACTCTAAACAAGAAATTATCTGTCGATCTCAGAATACCCTAAACAAGTATTCAAGTCTGAAAAGATACCCTTTTAAAGCGAATCTTGTGTTGAATACCCCAAAACAAGTATTGAAATCTGAAAAGATAGCCTTTTAAAGTAAACCTTCTGTTAGCAATCATTTGTTCCTCATTTTGGCGACTCTTTTCGCTGTAAGCACGTACACCGCCCAACCAAGCCCAACCGCGAAAAACAACCCTTTTCACGCGTTTTTGTTCACACGCACATGGTGTACACCTTGTAATGACAGTGACCTCCGGGGAAAGAATATGACAATTAATGTCCTGCATGTCACTATGTCGCATTAATGCCGTTCCACATACAATGATGTCGCTTCCTACGAAAAAAATGAAGGAATTGTGTTGTAATCTTGAACATTTTATTCGATTTTTTTTCCACCAGACTGTCGTCTGGACCCGTAGGCGTGGTTCAATGTCAGACCACGTGTCAACAAATGTCGAAAAAATATCAGGAAATCTGATGTAAGTACGGGGGTTAGCAATTTGACAAATTTAATGACACTGCGAGAATTTCTCTTTACATCGCTGTTTATTTTAAACTAAACGCATGTTAACCCAGACGGTATATAAATGAAGGAAAAAGAGGGAGGGGACTAATTAATTGAATTAAAACAAGTGCATGTTGTAGGTAATGCAAACAAGCATTTTTCAGATAAGTAATCGCTGAATGTAGTGCGGTACCTTTTTTCAACGACAAGGTTTTGCTTCTGCAAAGTCACTACATGGGCATTCGAAATTTTACGTATATAATATGCACACTCGTACAGCAAATATTGTAATCATCTGAAAGCTCACTTAATTCTCACCCATGTATCAATGGGGCGGAATTAATCATATACATACAAATACATAGTTGGTCACTAAGTTAATTCGTTTGTTGGTTAGGTAGTACTTTAGTGAGTGAGTTAGGGAGTGTGTTATTTAGTTAGTTTTATCTCTACTGCTGAACACAGTATGGAGAGTTCCATGATGGGAATAACGAAACATGACGGGAAAACCTTACAATGGATTAGAAACCAGACCGGAGTAACAGACAAATGGAAACAATTAAAACAAATCAATAGAGATAGGCTGGCCACCTTGTAACATCAGATGACAATAGATGGACCAAACGTGTCACAGAATGGAGACCATGGCTAGGATCACGAAATCGTGGAAGGCAAAGACTGAGATCATAGTGATGAGCTCACAAAGTTCATTGGCATAAAGTAGATTGCATCAGCACAAGACAGGCACCTTTGGCACCAACTTGGGGAGGCCTTCGCCCTGCAGTGGGCTGATCATGGCTGCTGCTGCTGCTGATGATGATAGTTAGGTCGTTTATTAATTAGTTCGTTAATTCGTTAATTTGTTAGTTAAGCTATCGCTGTGGGTGTTTATTTCCATTTTTTTTTTTACAAAGGACCTGTGTTTCCCTATTGTGCGCAGCAGTTAAACAAGGACATTGAGTTTGAACTTATTAACATCTGGGATATAGACAAAAATAAAATTATTGCGATGAATTCATCCCGATATGTCACTCGGTATTATAAAGTAAAGATTGACGCTGAAAAGAATTTAATATTTACACGGTCAAATTTACACGCCTGTCTTCTTCATCTAAAAAAATATAGTGCAAGCCGGATTATTTCTGACAAAAGGAAATTGTAAGAGACATGATAGTGAAAATAACAGCGCCTGTTCAATTCAGTTTTGGTGGTTTTTGGTCCGTTTGTGGTTGTGAGAAAGATCGTCGATTAATACGTGAAGCTATTCATATTAAGGAGACAGAGCAGAAGGTAAAGAAAAGGAAAGGCAAGAACAAAAACACGTGAACCACTGCTTGACGTCAAGGACAGCTTATTAAAAAAATACCGCAATTTCAATCAATGTCATTATCCACGATGACCTACAGCAACAGACTGACCGTTCATTCAGGATTAATCATTGGATTCAGGGATGATGTGTGATGTACCTTGTAATTCCAAAGACGCGTTATTGTGTTGAAAGTTGTTGTTTCCCTACTCACAGAGGCATACTTTTGGAAATATATCGCATTTTTCGAATATAATACCTAAGAATTACATCGAACATATATTTCATCATTTCTTGTCAATGCACAGAACGGTAATGAATTAATATAATTCATTATGATTATCATCAAATATTTCGTATATAAACGAAATGAGATGGGGGTTTTCTTGAGTATTGTTAGTCTGTTTGTTGTTCTGTTTTGCAGAAATTGGCATGATTGGGAAAGCATAAGACTCTTTTCATTGACGTTGAAACAGAGGTGAATCTTGATTTACTATCTCTTCAAATTCGGGAGCTAAAATCATGTATTCTCGTTTCGCTGCGATTTTAGTTAATGACTCAAAGAAACCAGGGGCCAGTTTCCTTATCATTAATCATTTCCAAAGAAAGTTGTTGGAACCAGACCGTAAAGAGGAGCAATGTCGTAAATCACCAGGATTGTCAGACTTGAACTTTTGAAGGAGCAGCTCTACTGCCAGAGGCAAACTCTTTTCCCTATACCTCACTTTCCCCTCAGCTCCCTCGGGACATCCCTGTATTTTACGCATGGCGTGAAGACCTGCTTTTGTCACGCATCATTATCTTTCAATGTGACTGTAATTGCAGTCATAGATATAATCGTCTATTATACCAAAGGGTCATCAAAATCGGTAACTTTCAAACCCATATGAACTGGCTTTACTTATGCAACCCTTCGGTACAGACATGACAGATGGGAAAGCGAGTTGCTTTGGACACTACATTCGTAATCACCACTAAAATTCTAAAAAAAAAAAAAATCAATTGTTACCGCCACTCGAGTTTACGTCGAATCTCCACCCAGTACCCCCCCCCTGCAAAACAAAAAGAAAATAAAAAATGAAAAATATACTTATTGCAATATAATCACTTTAAACTCGTGCAAAAATAAAAACATCAACAAACAAACAAGTCAACAAAACATGCAAAAGGTGGGACACTTTTCCAGGGGATCCTCATTGGATCTTGTAATTCCTGCTAGAAATATTCTGAATTACACTACTTCCATGTTTTAGACGTCATCGCTTCCCCTCAGATTTGTTTTTGCTATTTTTGCCACTGACCATGCTGATTGCAGGGTTGTATTTTCTTTTGTTTATTTTTACAATTATAATAGATAATAAATACACGAAAGCATGTTATCATTTCATAGTTTTAATAGAACGAGAATTTGTAACTTCCGTTAGTTTTATTTATGAATAAGATTAGGTATGAGCAAGGTATATTATGCTTGCTTGTCAGTAACGACATGTCAGTGAACATACCCATGATTCATTCGGGACTCAACTTTCACGAGATCTGAAAGGAATCAATATCCCAAATAGATAGTACATCAACTTCAACTGATTAAATGCATTAAAGGTAAATTACATAATTAGGGCTAGTCCTCAACTTGGTGTAAAAATTATTCTAGAATCAAGTAACTTATGCAGGGACTCTACTGTGAAAATTGTGTAGTCAAAAGTTGACTCATTTTGAAATATTGTCCATCAGTATCCCTTGTAACAGACAAATTTGTAGTACAGCCTTCTATAGGGAATAAATCTATTGTGCCCAGATAAAATTAAACTGCTGGCCTGTTCATGCTTGATTCTCCTTAAGTAAACAAACTAAAGACAAATCCATCCAGTCCGGAGATCTACTCCAGCTGGTGTACGTTTGATTTATCTTTCAACCAGTTTGGTTCTTAATGCATGTTTTATTTCTCCCAATCATGTCGTTGAGCTTTACAGGAAATACATGCCTGGATAGCAATTAAATTCTAGGATAAAACTATTATACATTCAAGTGCAAGTTTTTCTCTAAAAGAAAAAAGGAAGAAGTGTGTATAACGTTTACTTAAAAAAAACACAATCACCATACGCTTTTTCTATGAAGGTAATTGTTGCATGGCTACAGCTTTGTATGTACTTGACCTCTATCACGGTCATGCTTAATCTACTACTGGTATATCATTACTCATAATTGTTTTCTCGTCGGGTAAACATATTCAAGACAAATCCTTCCAGCCTATACACTTCAGTTGGTGTATCCACCTGGTATATTTTCGAACTCATTTGTTCTGAGTCCAGCTGTTCAAGTGTTCTCATCATGTCATTGCTCTAAATGGATATTTGATTTGTATGTCATTTTCAAAGACACGCTGTGCTTTGAAATACCCAAAAGGCCGATAAACACTTACCAACACTCGTTGACTTTCAGATATTGACAATTTAAAGTATATAAATCACTTTCAATCCTTCTTCGACCTTTTACTTGTGCATTTTCACCACCACGGTTTTCTACTACATTGTCTTTTTGACTTTCGTCCACATTTTTCCGCCAGGTTTAATTGCTTCATTTTTTTGTCTTTCCTCTAGTCTTCTTTCTTTACACTTTGTAATGGCCTCCAAATAAAAATGATTTCGAATTTTTGATAAAATGTTTATAATAATGGAAAGCTGAAAGTCTCTTCTTTAATATGACTACAAAAAGTTTGAAAATTGTTAATGCTTGAATGAGCAATGCCACTTTGTAAAGGACGTGAAAATTATGTTGCACAGCAATTGGCTATCATTGTAACAAAAGATAAAAGCTCTCTCGATTGTGTATGGGCTAGTGGATAGGAATATGTAAATGAAAGATCTCATTGACTAAAACCATGAAGACTTCCGTACTGGGGTGAAGGGGTAGTGGGTATGCAGTAATGGGGTAGTGGGATGTGGGGGGTGGGGGTGTGGGATAGTGGGATGTGGAGTGGACGGAGGTGAGGTGGTGGCCGGGTGTGTGGATGTGGGTGAAGGGATGATGGTGGAGGTGGTGGGTGTTAGAATTACCTAAACCCACACACCCCTACCATCGCTCTCCACTCCCACCACCCCATACCCACCCAACACCCTACCACCCCACATCCCACACCCGCCATAAACATCCCACACCCCCACATCCCACCACCCCCACATCCGCACTACCCGTCACCCCATTACCCATACGCCACTACCCCGTACCCCCCTACCCTTCACCCCAGTACGGAAGTCTTTCATGTTTTTAGTCACTAGATCTTTAATTTACATATTCTATCCCACCTAAGCCCCACAAACAATCAGAGTGCTTTATCTTTTGTTACAATGGATAGCCAATTCCTGCGCAACCCAATTTTTATTGTCTTTACAAAATGGGCAGTGCTCACTCAAGCACAAGCAGTGTGTGTGTCTGTGTGTGTCTGTGTGTGTCGTGGTATGTATGTGTGTGTGTGTGTGTGTGTTGTTTGTGTGCTTGTGTGATGTGAAGAATTTGAAATAATAATATATTGAAAACATGACTTTTAAACATACGGTGAAATAATTATAACGTCTCAATTCAGCCTCAACTAGAATAGTATGTGCGGTAATATAAAATTTTGAAGCTCTAAAACCGTTCTTTATTTGACATATCTCTTGTGCCCGTATATCCGTTGCAAATCTTGCCAAATACCAAGATATATAAAAAAAAAATGAACTATGCTTGGCTATTTTCACGGCTTTGCTCGAACTGACGCCCCAGTGTCAAACGAACGATTAAGGGGTAGACGCCGCAAACTACATTTTTGCGACCAGATAGGACGAGCTGTATGGCAAACAGCACTAAGTCCACTTTAATGAAAAATGGGTTATTAGCATTGGTATATTGACCATCTACGTACTTTAAATACTAGTTGTTGATGGAAAATATTTCATCAGTTATTCCATATTTCATTGATATCAGGGTAAAAGTGATATTTACATTTGTATTAAATGTGAGACTAATCAGCTTTAAATATAATGAATACTTAAGATTGGCAGTTTAAACAGGTTAAGTTTCCATCAACGTCCTCTTTGTGGTGCCATAATTACATCAAATTAATCATAGCAATTTCCTGTGCTATTTACTTGTCAGTATATAAATGGTGTGGAACTTTGGCAAAACAACACCCCCCCCCCAAAAAAAAACAAAACAAACAAATACAACCAAACAACACACGAAGTATTGTGTTGTCTCAACAAATCTCTCTGTATTCATGACTTTCAGAATACCATCTGTCATAGAAACGGTTTGAAAATAGTTATATTAACATTAGTTGTTCTGCAAGTATATCATATTTTTTTTTGTTGTTTTTCTTCATTGCAGCAGACTGCTTGGAATATGAATTTGATTTTATATTCAATTTCGCAAAAATAATTGAGTTCACTAATACCAGCTTCTACACTTGTCATGTTTACCACTCTTCTTTTTTTTGTCAATAGACAGCGAATTTAATTGTTGCAAACATTTCCTATCATGTTGGTTTTGTTTGGTCACCGTACATTTCAGTCTTTCTCACTTTATGATAATGGCACGTCTCTTAGATGACTTTCCAGTTACCAATTAAATAATGTATAGTATGATAAAATCAAAATGAGAGTTCATACTTTGATTTTAATGGTTGTGTTATTTACCAAAACACGTGAATGTTCACTATACGATTGCATTTTATGACTGACTCTGTATTATTTTCAATGACAACGTCATATTTGTCTTGAATTGCCGAAAGTAATCAAAATCAAATCAAAATTTCTAATTAGCCGCGTCCTGAGAAACATTTGATCTCATATCATCATACTAGATCGTAACAGCCCTTTCCATTCCAGCTCTTCACATTCATGACAAGCTGTTGAGTATGTAAGAATCTGGTGCTGCCCGACGTGAACTCGCAGTTCCTAGCACGAGAGATTTTGCTATGACGTTCAGGTTTCCCTATCAACGTTGCCAAATATTTACTCTGATGTCTGTTGACCTTATCTTCTCGTTGAGCTTTCCTGCAGTAAAATATCCGAAATCAACCATGAGTAGATGGCGATGTTTGTAAGGAATCTTACTTTTTAAAAGTAAGTTTGTTCTTTAGCTATTTTTTTTAGGATCGAACTTTGAATTAGTCTAGCTATTCTTGAGCAATAGTTGCAGATGTGATAATGTGATTTCTCGTGTTGCCTCAAACGCTTGTCTTGTTGTTTGTTAGTTAAAAGATATTGGCTAACATTTACCACACTTAAAAAAAATGCTGAGCTACAGGATTCCGCATGCTACCATTGTTTTTGATGAGGTCTAACAATGACGCCCGAAAAATTAGTAATTCAAACTATTATTTAGTGCTTTAAAAAATGAAAATCGTAAGTTGACCGATTAACTGCCCATTTCCTCCAGTAACCTACTGTAATGTACAACTGAGGCTATTTAAAATTGCACGAGTTTTAATTATGTATTCATGATATAACTGCCATTGGCCAGTGTACACTCTTCCAAACTTTTTTTTATTATCTAAGGTGTTTTATTTGTCCATGAAACACTACTATGTGGTAGTTCGAGATATCAAAATTTGACATTTTTGCTTTTTTAAATTGACAGCTCCACCAATGTTAGCATATCACTGTTAATACGTTAATATAAAATACGTTCGCATGGAGATATGTCTTGACTGACGCCGAAACTAGTGACAGTCAGAGGAAGGAACAGTATTTGCAGTAGTTGTGAGACAAAAATGATAAACATAGTTGTGTTTGAATTGTTTTAGAATACATAGTGGTTGAATAGTTCGTATATTACAGTTAGAAGTACGTATGAGTAGTAGTGGTAATAATAGTAGTAGTAGTGCAGAGTACAGTAGTATGTAGTAGTGCAGCAGCGTAGGTAGATAGTAGATTAGTAGTTAGTAGCAGGGTAGTAGTATAGTAGTTGTAGTAATGCAGTTAGCTAAGTAGGTAGTGTTAGTAAGCAGCAGTAGTCGAGTAGTAGTAGCTAGTAGTACAGTAGCAGGCAGTAGTAGTAGTATAGATCACAAGTGCAGTATTATCGTAGTAGTAGTAGTAAGTAAGTTAGTATAGCAGTAGTGTGTGGTGGGTGTACATGTAGTAGTCATAGCAGTATACACAGTAACAACAGCCCGACAGCCACTAAGGCAGCCAAAAAGCCAATTTGCTTCAGAGCAACTCCGTTCATCCACCACAGGTAAATATTTTCACTCTGGATGGGAGAGGCATAGCGCGTACGCAGAATGTTTCCAAGGGGGGTGTTTTCCCGCGGCCAAAACCCAGGATTCCGCATTTTTCCGTCAGCCAATCCCGAAAACACGAATGTGGGGGGGGTGTGAGTGACGAAAAATTTTTTCCAAATGCAAGGTCCAAAATTTTCCCGTCCGTCAGTCGCCGCCGAAAACACACAAATAGTGAGGGGGGGGGTAGGTGGACGATTTTTTTTTTCCCGCCAAATCAGGTCCAAAATTTTACCCGCTCACGTCGAGTGCCGAAAACACAAATGTGGGGGTAGTGGGGGGGGGGGGGTAGTGACGAATATTTTTTTTTCCCCTCAAATCCCAAGGTTCAAAATTTTACCGGTCACGTCGAAGTTCGCCGAGAAGCACAAATATGTGGGTGGGGGGGGGTGGTAGTGACCGAAATTAATTTTTTCCCATCCAAGGTCCAAAATTTTCCCGCTCACGCAAGTCGCCCCGAAAAACCCGAATAGTGGGGGGGGGGGGTGGGGGCTAGGACGGAAATTTTGTTTCACAAATCCAAGTCCAATTTTTTTCCAAGTCACGCCATAGTACGAAATACAATACCAGAGGGGGGGTCTAATGCAAAATTTTTCATTCAAATCTACTTACAAATCAATTATTTCTCATTTTCAGACACCCGCTTTTTCAAAAAAAAGGGGGGTGATTAGCGTGAAAAAGGGGGTGATTTCCGCTGTAAAAGGGGGTGTTTAGGGGTGTTTAACCCCCCTTCGGCAAAACGGGGTGGTTTGAACACCCCAACACCCCCTGCCTACGCGTATGGGGGAGGTATTGGAGACAAATTGTCTTACCCAAGGCCAGATCGGTAAAGGAACTCGAAACGAAGGACTCTCCCCCAATCGAGAACTTACTGCTCGTAAACCAATAAGCTACAAACCCAATCTAGAGAGATTCAATGTGGATTGTCTTGATTTTCTATATTTTATTATTTCTAAAACTAATCGTAAAATGGCCGCGGTTACCATTTGAGTATGTTACATGCGCGGCAGAACGATTGGAATTACAGATGGAGTTTGGGGGGGGGGGACGCCTATGTCCAGAACAATGGCGCCCCCTCCCAACTCATTGTCAATCTGAACGTTTCGGCCACGCATGGTACCCGTATGTTACACCGCGTTACTCTGTCGGATATTTGTACTTACTTACCTCTAGGCCATATTGATGGTTTCTCCATGTAGATCTAAGGAGATGTTCTTGACTGATGTCTTGACCCAGATTAAAATCTTTCATTTTGTTTCTTCAAGTGAGGAAATATTGAGCAGTCGCTTAAAACAATAATGAAATTTTCATTAGCAATAGTGGTTAATGAAAGCTTGACACGTTTACCGCATCATAAAGGTACACAGAGTCAAACGTTAGTTCGCAATGAAACGACTTTCTAACCGCCCATAACATCTATATTAATTACATAAAAAGAGGAAAAAAGTTTTAGCAACAATATTAGATAACTAGCGTATTGTGACACCCTGACATATATTTTTTAAGAGGTAATAAATATTGCAATTTTGTAAAAGTTAAGATTTTAGAAACACACTCATTTTAACGTTATGGCACTTAGCAGATTAGGAAAGGTCTTTTACTTGACAAGAAACCTGTAAGAAATGTGATTCCATACAAATACGGAGCTTATAATAAATTATCGCACATCGAGATCGACTATTGCTGTATAAGGCAGTCATTTTCGATATATTTATTGTACAGAAAGTGTGTACTTTTTACTAAATTGTAGCAGCTGATTTAAATCCACACTTCGTAATTGACAAAAAAATCCTACCAAGTTTACATGCGTAAACACAAACAAGTGATAATAAACCTAATGTCATTATGCAGCCATTTTGAATT
>JZLH01S0068104.1:16924-37639 GCA_001188425.1 Eucidaris tribuloides
GTCAAGGACAGCTTATTAAAAAATACCGCAATTTCAATCAATGTCATTATCCACGATGACCTACAGCAACAGACTGACCGTTCATTCAGGATTAATCATTGGATTCAGGGATGATGTGAGTCTTAGTGTGATGTACCTTGTAATTCCAAAGACGCGTTATTGTGTTGAAAGTTGTTGTTTCCCTACTCACAGAGGCATACTTTTGGAAATATATCGTATTTTTCGAATATAATACCTAAGAATTACATCGAACATATATTTTATCATTTCTTGTCAATGCACAGAACGGTAATGAATTAATATAATTCATTATGATTATCATCAAACATTTCGTATATAAACGAAATGAGAATGAGTGGGAATTTATGTTTAAAGATTGTGTCAGGGATGTGCAAGTCCATTACTTCCCTTCATTATCAATACCAAACGGTAGTATAGTACTTACAAATGGTGTGTTGAAAATCTGAGATCCATACGTCATGAATTTGTTGTTTTATGAGAAAAAACTAATAACGACATGTTACCAGAATGTTGTTCATTCCGTGAGTTTCAATTTTGCTCAAACTGCGAATCGCGGTTACTGTGTACCGTCGCAAGACCAGCGGAGCGCACACGCCGCACAGTGATTGGCTAAACGGCTAACCCCCGTGCGACCATTGGCTAACGGCTGATCGGACAATTTTGGAACGACACGTGCACGTTTGACGTCGCGGATTTTTTGAAATTGCTCCTGAGTAATTTCAACCGTCCAGATTTTCACCAAAACTCAATATTTTACCCCAAGTCTCTATGAGAGGTGTTTATTAATCTTCACATTGGATATGATTTCAGCTGATTTCATTCATATAGATGTTTTTTGACGTGCAAATCAATGACACAATCTTTAAAGCCAACTGGGAGTTTTCTTCAGTATTGTTAGTCTGTTTGTTGTTCTGTTTTGCAGAAATTGGCATGATTGGGAAAGCATAAGACTCTTTTCATTGACGTTGAAACAGAGGTAAATCTTGATTTACTATCTCTTCAAATTCGGGAGCTAAAATCATGTATTCTCGTTTCGCTGCGATTTTAGTTAATGACTCAAAGAAACCAGGGGCCAGTTTCCTTATCATTAATCATTTCCAAAGAAAGTTGTTGGAACCAGACCGTGAAGAGGAGCAATGTCGTAAATCACCAGGATTGTCAAACTTGAACCTCTGTGTTTTGAAGGAGCAGCTCTACTGCCAGAGGCAAACTCTTTTCCCTATACCTCACCTTCCCCTCAGCTCCCCCCCCCCCGGGACACCCCTGTATTTTACGCATGGCGTGAAGACCTGCTTTTGTCACGCATCATTATCTTTCAATGTGACTGTAACTGCAGTCAGAGATATAATCGTCTATCATACCAAAGGGTCATCAAAATCGGTAACTTTCACACCCATATGAACTAGCTTTACTTATGCAACCCTTCGGTACAGACATGACAGATGGGAAAGCGAGTTGCTTTGGACACTACATTCGTCATCACCACTAAAATTCAAAAAAAAAACAAACAAACAAACAAACAACAATTGTTACCGCCACTTGAGTTTACGTCGAATCTCCACCCAGTACACCCCCCTCCAAAACAAAAAGAAAATAAAAAATGAAAAATATACTTATTGCAATATAATCACTTTAAACTCGTGCAAAAATAAAAACATCAACAAACAAACTAGTCAACAAAACATGCAAAAGGCGGAACACTTTTCCAGGGGATCCTCATTGGATCTTGTAATTCCTGCTAAAAATATTCTGAATTTCACTACTTTCATGTTTTAGACGTCATCGCTTCCCCTCAGATTTTTTTTTTGCTATTTTTGCCACTGACCATGCTGATTGCATGGTTGTATTTCCTTTTGTTTATTTTTACAATTATAATAGATAATAAATACACGAAAGCATGTTATCATTCCACAGTTTTAATAGAACGAGAATTTGTAACTTCCGTTAGTTTTATTTGATGAATAAGATTAGGTATGAGCAAGGTATATTATGCTTGCTTGTCAGTAACGACATGTCAGTGAACGTACCCATGATTCATTCGGGACTCAACTTTCACGAGATCTGAAAGGAATCAATATCCCAAATAGATAGTACATCAACTTCAACTGATTAAATGCATTAAAGGTAAATTACATGATAAGGGCTAGTCCTCAACTTGGAGTAAAAATTATTCTAGAATCAAGTAACTTATGCAGGGACTCTACTGTGAAAATTGTGTAGTCAAAAGTTGACTCATTTTGAAATATTGTCCATCAGTATCCCTTGTAACAGACAAATTTGTAGTGTAGCCTTCTATGGGGAATAAATATATCGTGCCCAGATAAAATTAAACTGCTGGCCTGTTCATGCTTGATTCTCCTTAAGTAACAAACTAAAGACAAATACATCCAATCAGGAGATCTACTCCAGCTGGTGTACGTTTGATTTATCTTTCAACCAGTTTGGTTCTTAAGGCATGTTTTATTTCTCCCAATCGTGTCGTTGAGCTTTACAGGAAATAGCATGCCTGGAAGCAATCTAAATTCTAGGATAAAACTATTATACATTCAAGTGCAAGTTTTTTGTTCTAAAAGAAAAAAGGAAGAAGTGGTTACACGTTTACTTAAAAAAAACAATCACCATACGCTTTTTCTATGAAAGGTTAATTGTTGCATGGCTACAGCTTTGTATGGACTTGACCTCTATCACGGTCATGCTTTAATCTACTACTGGTATATTCATTACTCATAATTGTTTCTCGTCGGGTAAACATATTCAAGACAAATCCTTCCAGCCTATACACTTCAGTTGGTGTATCCACTGGTATATTTTCGAACTCATTTGGTTCTTGAGTCCAGCTGTTCAAGTGTTCCTCATCATGTCATTGTTCTAAATGGATATTTGATTTGTATGTCATTTCCAAAGACACCTGTGCTTTGAAATACTCCAAAATGCCGATAAACACTTACCAACACTCGTTGACTTTCAGATATTGACAATTTAAACTTATATTAAATCAGTTTTAATCTTTCTTCGACCTTTTACTTGTGCATTTTCACGACCACGGTTTTCTACTACATTGTCTTTTGACTTCCGTCCACTTTTTTTCCGCCAGGTTTAATTGGTTCATTTTCTTTGTCTTTCCTCTAGTCTTCTTTCGTTTTGTTTCATTTTGTTTCGGCTGATGTTTTCCTTCCACATTTGCGATTGAATTTGCAATTGATATGCATTAACCTATAGCATGGTTGTTCTTTATTCAGTAAAATTGCTTCCATTTTTAAATTAGGCAAATACAAATCTATTTATTTAAATACTTATTTCTCACTGTTTAGTACATACAACTCCTTTTTAAGTAGCCACTTTTGTAATATGAAAATCTAAAATACAAATTAAAAAGAAAATAACAATTTCGTCAAAAACGCAAAAGGGGCCACTTTTGTTATTTGAATATCTGAAATAGAACTTTAATTTAAAGAAATAACAATTTCATCAAAAACGCAACGTTTTCACGGATGTTTAAAAATGGCTTGCGTTCGATTTCCTTATTTTTGTTGTTATTTTCCTTACTTGTCAAAAGCGTTTTAACCGGAAATTTCCTCAGTAAATTAATTCAGTAATTTTCCCAAGCCGTAACTTTTCTTTTGAATTGTGATATTTCATAATTGTTAGTTTTGATTACTTCATACGGATAATGGCATTTGGTTTTACCTAACACCGTTAACATTATTTCGTAGTCGTGTTTTTGGTTGCATTGCATGTTTAAAGTACGTTCGGTTGTAGAGTATTTTGTAGAACAAATATTAACACTTTGAGTGCTATCGGCGAACCTGTTCGCCCAGGGTTGACTTCACTCAGGTACTATCGGCGAACCTGTTCGCCGAGAAGACAATCGGATCCATATCTTTTAATTCGAAAGACAAATGTCACTGAAGTTCCCACCAATGAAATTTATCGTAAAATGAATACACAATGAACCAAATAAATGAGTTAAAATGTATTGTCTTGATAGCATTTGCGATTTTACAGAAAATCGTACAATTTGGAAAGGTTATACACATTAGTCCGAAACAATCCAATCCCTGGTTAACACACCTGGATTTTTAGCCCAGCACCCAAAGTGTTAACAGTGAGGGCGCCATGTAATTTGCCAGCCACAGATATACTAGGAGAACCAGATGGAAAACTCCGCCATTTTATTGGTTATCAAATGAAAGGCCTGAGTGGTACTAGCTTGCTCATTAACGAAATTAGCATACACCAAATAAGGATTTGAAGAATTATTCATGACCAATTACCATACTAAATTATGCATTGCCTGACAAAAAACTAGTCTGTTATTACAACCGAAATTGGACTTGTAGTACATTTGTGAATGCCAGTCCGACCAGGTAAACAAAAAATTGGCAATAAACAAAAAGGTTTATCAATAAACAACATCTTCACACATTAAAGAAAATACAGGTAAAAGTTTTTATAATTTAAACACATTTATCAGAATTTAACATCGTAATATGAAAAAGGAGTCTCTTTGGCAGACCAAGCTCTAAGCAACTCGATCGCGCAACCTCACGCACGTCGCTTGTAATGTAATACATTCATCGCATACCGGAGTAGCCACGATGTAAACAACCACATGTTTTATGCTGCATAAATTTAGAACTTTAAAATGCAGTTTTAGCATAATTTTGACAAAATACGATTTTATTTTTTTCCCTAGGAATTTGCGGGACGTAATTCAGATCGTGAAACTAGTAATATGCCGTTTGGCCGTGATCGGACATTGACTATTGACGTGATTTTGCTTTTTTTGGCTTGTCGCTTGCAAAGCAAAGGCTTTGGTCATATCTTCGGTCGTATCTCAGTAATATTGTGGCTTGCCTTGCCCTTGGTAAAATTTCATTTTGGTTGTGAAAAGGATCTAACGTTATTAGAACGTACACATAGTATAGGGACCTGATTAAGGATCTTATCTCACACGTCACATAAAGTTTTAACTTTAGGAACCTTTATCACTTTAGTTATTTACAAGAAAGATCAATTAGATCTACGTCGTCGTAATGACTCATAGAGGGAGCGTAAAACAATAAAAAAGTAAGAACGAATTTTCTGTATTTTTATTAACCTCAGGCTCACCTACCTACGGCTATCCTAATTGCTTGT
This sequence comes from Eucidaris tribuloides, assembly GCA_001188425.1. Lineage (NCBI taxonomy): Eukaryota > Metazoa > Echinodermata > Echinoidea > Cidaroida > Cidaridae > Eucidaris > Eucidaris tribuloides. The sequence continues at coordinate 22,085 of JZLH01S0068104.1, forward strand.
TTGTTTATATTCACAAACATAAAGCTTTGTGGCATTCAAAGTGCAACGTTAGCAGTATTAAGTTGAGTATCTGAATCCGAGTCCGGGTCTCTGAGTCTGAGTCCCATGGTCTTCGAGTCTGGGTCTGACTGTCTGAGACTGAGTTGAAGTCTGAGTCCTGGGTGTTCGAAAACCGAGTCCGAGTCTGATAATGTGGGATTTGGGACTCAAGTCCGGCCTCGGACTCAAGTCCGGACTGGAGTCCTACAGCACTGAACGTTAGCCTTGACTAGGCCTAACACAGCATTTATTGAAAAAAAAAATATATAAATTGTTTAAGTTACTGCCAGTTAGTCTGCATCTAACAGATCTAACATGGATCTAACTTTACTTCAAATTTCGTGGTCGTGTTCTTAGCCAGTTAGTAACTAATTATGACTCTAGCCCGGACTTGACTCCCAACTACTGCAAAAGTAATAACATGACTAGTAAACTAGGTAAGTTAGATAGATCTAACTGATAGTCTAATGGCATTCTTTATTGTACAAATTTGTCAATTTTCTATAATAAGAATAGACTACTCTGTCTCTGGTGGAATAAAAAAAATAAAAATACAATGTTACTTAAAGATTTGTCTTGACACTTGTAGTATGTATTACGATCCGACTCGGGACTAGAAGACGAGTGATTAACGTTAGATAATAGACTTAGACTAGGTGGATGTCAGGCCCTAACGTCGTTAGTCTAACGTAACGTTAGTTGCTTGACGATTATTCATTGAAGTTTGAGTTGACAAAATTGAAATGCCAATAACAGAATTTGAATATCACTAAGGTCTAGATCTATGTTAAAAACTACATTACTGAAAAAAAATCAGAATATCCAGTACCCTTGCTAACGTTAGACTTGACCTAGACCGACAGTGTCTGTCCGTTTTCTTTGGGGACTTCTCATTTAACGGTATTTTTGACATTTATTACATTAGGTCAGGGGACTGACCTGTAGGTAGGGTCATAACACTAGATGGTGCTGCTAAAGATGTCACTGAAATTTCAATGAGTCAATTTGTCCTGAATTTTTAATTCATCACCACAGATGTAAAACGACTTAGCATAATAAAGGCATTTTTGGAAAGCTGAATGCATCTACAATATCTTTGAAGCAAAACCATTGGAGCACACTGGAGCTCACAGTTTCAAATGAGGCATTATCAGGCAATTTCAAGGCATGCATGTACATGCACTCCACATCTTCAGCATTGCTAGATTTTGTCCAAAGTGTTACAAGAATTATTGATAATAAAGGTGTGTCAATTGTCCCTGCTTTACAGTATAGTAGCTAAACAGCGGCATATATAAAATGACCACTTACTTGATGATAATTTTTCGACACAAACAAGCTGCAAAATCTCGGGTCTGTCCGTTCGTCCGCTACCGGCCACACCACAGTAACATAACAATACACAGTCCGTGCGTCAAGACCGCTCGCTGAGCCCGACTGTCAAGCACCAGTTTTTCATGATTTCCACATTGAAACGTCATGGATATGTCGCTTGACGAAAATGAAGTTGTTAATCTGCTAGGTTACCTCAAATTGCAATATATCTTCAGTCTTCTTCTTAAACATTCCAGCTAATAATCGATGTTTTCGACTAAAAATCTGCATTATCTCGTGTCGAGCCATCAGACAAAGAAACGAATGTAAATTTATGGATGACGTCAAATAATTATCTGCATATTCATGATTGAACCTTCATACATAGGTATGGTTTAACCTTATTTGGTGTATGCTAATTTCGTTAATGAGCTAGCAGTACCACTCACGCTGTTCAAATGATAACAAGCATCCGCCATCTTGACTGTGTTGTGGAATAGCCAATCAGAAAAGATTTTGATCTGGTTCTCCTAATATATCTGTGTTGCCAGCATCATCATGAGACGCAGTGATTTTCGCTTCGAACAAACATCTCTCTTCTACCTCTATGAAACTAATGAACTGTATGTTCTCTGTGGTTGTCGTTTTCAACAGACCTCGTTATATGCATACTGATGTGTTTGTTTGTTCGTTCGTTTGTTTGTTTGTTTGTTTGATGTCATATTCGAACTCGCGCGCGGTGGGAAATTCTGACTAAAATTTGCTGGCGACGATCAGATACATATGCTTGGACACGCGACTTCAAGCAAACTTTCAAAAATTGCAACTACATCAGAAAAGTTCGAAATTGGGAGAATATCGACAGCGGGAATAAATCGGCGGCCCAAAACACCTGTCGATTCCTTGGGGCGTTGCAGGGGGGGGGAGGGTTGGGGTGGTTCCATTTTAGCACAAGCCCCCTGCCCCCATCAAAAAAGCAAAATAAATAACAAATAAAAGATATAAACAACAACAAAAACAGACAGAAACAAACAAAATATGCTCTTTGGTCTTATCATACTTTTTTAAACCTGAAAATTGTCAATAGTATGCATAGTTCCAGCCGCTTTTTATGGATGTTAACCATTTTTTTTTTTTATTTCATGTCACGGTACCGTGAAGTGGTGTCGATTCTGTTGCTAGAGTGACACGACACTGGGTTAATTCTAAACTTAAAGTTTGGACAGGAGAAACAGATAAGAGGGCGGCTTTAGCAAAAATTATTTATTTTCCTTTCGACAACCACCAAAACACATTGTACGCAATAATTATCTTACTAGGACAATCACTGTCTCCATTTTATTTTACCTTACAAACTATATATTCATACGTCGACTGCAATTACCAAGTGAGATTTTTATGTCCGTTAAGTCAAGTGGTCTGAAAATTGATACAGACAACGTATGGTAAAAGTTATTATGTCGAAAAAGATAAAATAAAAATTATAAACTCAACACACACAAAAAAACACAAAAGAAGACAAATGAGAGACGAAAGATTTCATTCCTGAAATAACTGTGTACAAACAAATTGTGCGGACAAGTTGCCGCCAAACTAATATGCATCTTTCAACGCCTGCTGTGATAACGTCTGGTACGGGCATGACGGGAGCATGTCATATAAAAGGAGCGTGCGTGCTGTGGCAGACCGCAAGATGTCGTGCATCCCACTCTAAAATGCAGTGCGTCTACCAAAAAAAAAAAAAAAAAAACTTTACACTTTTGTAATGGCCTTCAAATTAGAAATGATTTCGAATTTTTGATAAATGTTTATATATATGGAAAGCTAAAAGTCTCTTCTTTAATATGACACCAACAAGTTTGAAATTGGTTTATGCTTGAATGAGCAATGCCCTCTTTTGTAAAGGACGTGAAAATTAGGTTGCGCAGGTTGCGTGGGATGTGGAGGTGGACGGGAAATGAGATGGTGGGGTGTGGCGGATGTGGGGTGAAGGGATGGTGGTGGAGGTGGTGGTGTGTTAGAATTACCTAAACCCACCACCCCTACCAGCCCCTCCACTCCCACCACCCCCATACCCACCCAACACCCCACCACTCCCACATCCCCACGACCACCATACCCACCCCACAACCCCCACATCCCACATCCCACCACCCCCACATCCCACTACCCCGTCACCCCCATTACCCCATACCGCACTACCCCGTACCCCACTACCCCTTCACCCCAGTACGGAAGTCTTTCATGTTTTTAGTCACTAAGATCTTTAATTTACATATTCCTATCCCCACCTAGCCCCACACACAATCAGAGTGCGTTTATCTTTTGTTACAATGGATAGCCAATTCCTGCGCAACCCAATTTTTATGTCCTTTACAAAATTGGGCAGTGCTCACTCAAGCACAAGCAGTGTGTGTGTCTGTGTGTCTGTATGTCTGTGTGTATGTGTGTGTGTGTGTGTATGTGTGTATGTGTGTGTGTATGTGTGTGTGTGTGTGTGTATGTGTGTGTGTGTGTGTGTGTGTGTGTATGTGTGTGTGTGTGTGTGTGTGTGTGTGTGTGTGCTTGTGTGATTTGAAGCATTTGAAATAATAATATATTGAAACATGACTTTTAAACATACGGTGAAATAATTATAACGTCTCAATTCAGCCTCAACTAGAATACTATGTACGACAATATAAAATTTTGAAGCTCTAAACCGTTCTATATTTGACTATTCCTTGTGCCCGTATATCCGTTGCAAATCTTGCCAAAATACGCAAGATGTAAAAAAAAAAAATGAACTATGCTTGGCTATTTTCAGCGGGTTTGCTCGACTGACCCGCCAGTGTCAAACGACACGATTATGGGGTAGACCGCAAACTACATTTTTTGCGACCAGATAGGACGAGCTCGTATGCAAACAGCACTAAGTCCACTTTTAATGAAAATGTGTCATCGGCATTGGTACATTGACCATCTACGTATTTTAGATACTAGTTGTTGATGAAAAATATTTCATCAGTATTCCACATTTCATTGATATCCAGGTAAAAGTATATTACATTTGCATTAAAATGTCAGACTAATCACTTTAAATATAATGAATACTTAGAGGATTGGCAGTTTAAACAGGTTAAGTTCCATCAACGTCCTCTTGTGGTGCCATATTAGCAATAAACATTTGCCCACATAGTAATTTCTGTGCTATTACTCTGTCAGTATAATAAATTGTGTGGAACTTTGGCAAACAACACCCCCAAAAACAAACAAACAAACAAACAAACAAACAAACAAACAAACAAACAAACAAACAAACAACGAAGTGTTGTGTTGTTCTCAACAAATCTCTTCTGTATTACAGTGACTTTTCAGAATACCAACTGTTCATAGAAGGTTTGAAAATAGTTGATATTAACATTATGTTGTTCTGCAAGTATTCAATTTTGGTCTTCAATTGCACAGACTGCTATGGAATATGATGTATTTTATATTCATTTCTGCAGAATATTGAATTCACCAATTACCGCTTCTACACTTGTCATATTTACACTTCTTCTTTTTTTTTGTCAATAGACACGATTTAATTGTTGCAAACATTCCTATAATTCTGTTTGTTTGGTCACCGTTACATTTCAGTTTTTCTTACTTATGATAATGGCCGTCTGCCTTAATGAACTTTCCAAGTTACCAAATTAAATAATGTTATTGTATGATAAAATGAAATGAGAAGTTGTCATACTTTTATTTTGTGTGTGTTATTTAACCAAAGCAAGTGTTATTGTTTACTATACATTGCATTTTATGACAATACTCTGTATTATTTTCATGACATCCGTCATATTGTTGAAATGCAGAAAGTAAATCAAATCAAATCAAAATTTCTAATAGCCGCGTCTGAGAACATTCATCTCATAATTCATCAAACTAGATCTACAGCCCTTTCCATTCCAGCTCTTCACATCATGACAAGCTGTTGAGTAATGGTAAGAAGTCTGGGTGCTGCCCGACCGTGAACCTCGCAGTTCCTAGCTACCGAGGGTTCTGCTATGACGTAGGTTTCCCTATCAAATCGTGCCAAAGTTTACTTTAATGTCTGTCTGACCTTATCTTCTCGTTGGCTTTCCTGCACAGTATCCGAAATCAACATGAGTAGATGGCGAGTTTGTAAGGAATGTTACTATTTTAAAAGTAAGTTTGTTCTCTTAGCTATTTTTTTAGGATCGAACTTTGAATAGTCTAGCTATTCTTGGAGCGAATAGTTGGCAGCTTTTGGATAATGTGACTTCTCGGTGTTGCTAAACGCTTGTCTTCGTGTGTTGTTGTTAAAGGTATTGGCTAACATTTACCACAGTTAAAACAATCTGAGCTACATGATTCCCCATGCTACCATTGTCTTTGAAGAGGTCTAAAAATGACGCCCTGAAAAAATTGTATTTCAAAATGATTATTTAGTGCTTTAAAAAAGTGCAAATCGTAAGTTGATTCACGTGCCCATTTCCTCCCATAAACTTACTGTGTGTACACCTACGCTATTTAAGAGTGGGAGTACGAGCGAATACGTCTATTATAAAGGGAGAGAGGTCGCCGGCAACTATACAAGGCATAAGTTAAACGAAGAACAATATTGAGTTCTTTTGCCACCAATCAAGTAATCGTCTAGCGTACAAACATTGCTGAATAAAACTGACACCCAAGCATGACCGGTGCAAATGCCACACCAGACGCTGGTAATAGGTTAGTCCACACAGAGCCAGACAGCTTGTTACCCCGTAGTAATGTAATCACGGTTTGAATCGATTAAGCTCCTCCCCCCTATGGACTGTTTTGCAGTTTTATTTAAGATAAGGCGTTGCAAAGACATTAAATAAACACATAATTCAACTAATTTATAGGGCCTTGCTGAGTGTGAGTGTCGCACAGTAGCCCTTATTAGGCTTGTAATTTATCACATATACCATAATTCCACAATACTCTCAATGTCTCTTTTATTTCTTAACTTATGCCTGTTAGTGCCTGCTAGCCTTCTCCCTTTAAACTTGCAACCGAGTTTAATAATTTATAATCAGTCATAAGTTTTGCCGATTAGGCATGTGAGACTTATGTACCCAACCTTTGTTATTCTAGGTGTTTATTTGTCCATCGAACACTACTATGCTATTCAAGATATTCAATAATTTGAACAATTTTTTTTTTAAAATTAGAAAGCTCGACAAAAAACAAGTGTACAAACTTAATATCGTTAACGACCACTAATCGGTCACTTTATCTGTTATAAAAATACGTTCGGCATGGTAGCTATGTCTCGTTGACTGACGGAAACTAGTGACAGCAAGAACAGAACAGTATTCTGCAGTCAGTTGTGAGACAATAATGTAAAAAATACGTCTGTTGATTGAATTGTTTTACGATACCATAGTGAGTTTCAGAGTTTGTAATATAGGTCGTATTATCTTAGTAGAAGTGTAATACGTAATGAACTCACTGGTTAAGACAGTAGATGAATGTAGTGAGCTCAGTAGATAGTATTAAGTAGGTAGTATAGTTAGTAGTAATAGTGAGCTAAGTAGGAAGTATAGGAGTAGTTAGTAGTAGTAGTCGTTAGTCACTTAGTAGTAGTAGTAGTAGTAGTAGTAGTATAGTAGTAGTAGTAGTAGATGAAGTAGTAAGTAGTGGTGGTATACTATAAGTAGGTAGTAGTCGTGAAGTTAAGTATAGTAGTAGTATAGCTAGAGTAAGTAGTAAGTAGTAGTAGTAGTAGTAGTGTGGTAATAGTAGTAAGTAAGTGGTAGTAGTAGTAGTAGTAGTAGTAGTATTATAGTAAGTAGTAGTAAGTAGTAGTAGTAGTATTAGTAGTAGATTAGCAAGTAAGAAAAGTAGTAGCTAGTAAGTAACAGGCAGTAGAAGTAGTAGTAGTAGTATAGATAGTAGTAGTAGTAGTAGCATAGATAGTGGTGGTAGTTAGTAGTAACAGTGGTAAGTAGTAGTAGTAGTAGTAGTAGTTAGTGTAGTAGTAGTTAGTAGTAGTAGAAAGTAAGTAGAGTAGATCTGGTACATATATTTAATTAAACAGTAGTAGTTAGGTGGTAGTAGTAGTAGGCAGTGGTAGTAGTAGTTAGCAGTGGTAGTAGTAAGTAGTAGGAGTAAAGTATGTAGTATGTAGTAGTAGTATGAAGCTAGTAGTAGTAGTGAGTAGCAGTCACGTAGTAAAGGTGGTAGTAGTAGCAGTGGTAGTAGTAGTAGTTATGTAGTGACGATATAGTAGTTAAGATACGAAAGTAAGTAAGTAATAGATAGTAAGTTAGTTAGTTAAGTAGTAGATAGTTAAGTAGTAGTAGAGATAGTACTAGTAGTGGACTAGCAATAGTAGTATTATGAGTACTACTATATGTAAGTGAGTAGTATAGTAAAAAGGTAGTACATAGTAGTAAGTAGTGGTGTGGTAGTAGTAGTAGCCATTGTAGTAGTAGTAGTATAGTAGTAAGTAGTAGTAGTAGCTAGTAGTAGTAGTAGCATGTAAGAGTAGATAGTGAAGGTAGTACTTAGCATGTAAAGTAAGTATGTAGGTAGTCAAGATAGTATGTAGTAAGTAGATATGTAGTAGTAAATGAACGTAAGGTTAGTAGTAGCAGTATACAGGTAGTTAGGTAATTATACTATGCAATTAGAAAGTAGTTGCGTAAAGTAGTTAGTCAGTTAGTATGTAGTATCACAGAAAGAGGTAGTAGTAGTAGTAGTAGTAGTAGTAGTCAAAGAAGTAAGTAGAAGTAGTCGTAGTAGTAGTAGTAGTAGTAGTACTAGTATGTAGTAGTGGTTGTAATCATTTGAGTATGTAAGTATAAGTATAGTCAGTACCTAGCACAGACATAACATCATGGTCTCTCGGCGTGCAGCCATCTTAAGGCACCAATAATCTAAGTTTGGCCTTCAATTCGTTTGGGGAGTGTTCAATACCATTCGCGTCATCCTATCCAGCAGTAAATCTATTTTGTACCTTTCTGTCATGGGGTATATGGTATTGTAGGGACTGAAGAGCGTGACCCAAGACCACGCGGAAGAGACTCGGCGGTAAGAGGAACTCGAAAGAGAGCGCTCTCAATTGAGAAGCCTAGCTGTGTAATACCAACCATAAAGTCTACAACGCACCAATTCAGAGCGATAATTCATAATAGTGATTGGTCATGATTTTATATATTTTATTATTTTCCAAAATAACTTCGTGTCAAAGGAACGGCCGCCTTACCATTGAGTATCGTTACACTGCGTCGTGACGCGAACCGATAGGCACATAATACAGCGGGGTGGAGAGGTGCATGGGGGTTGCAGGACAGCCATGTTTATCACCTTCCTTTGACATTACAGCTCATTGTTTTCCTGGAGCTTTTATTTCCGTGACTCTTACTCCCAGAAGACTCTATTCATCATTCTCTCATTATCGCCGCCGGTCATGGGCCATCTGTTCTGCTGGACTGAACGTTCCGCCCGCATGGTAACCGGCATGTTACACCTTACTTGGTCGTTTTTACTAGCTCTGGCCATAGTGTGATGGTTATCTCGTTAATCTGAAGGAGATGTCTTGATATCTACTGAACCCAAATAAAAACATCTTCAATTTTTTTTTCTTCAGTGAGGAAATATGAGCAGCTCGCTTAAACACATAATGAATTTGCATTATGCATTGGGTAATGAAAGCCTTGACACGTTTACCCCATCATAAAGGATACTACAGATGTCAAACGTTACTTGCAAATGAAACAACTTTCTTACTACCTCCCCCATACATCTTATATTAATTACACTAAAAAAAAGAAAAAAAGTGTTCACAGACAATATTTAGTGAACGTAGCGTATTGTGACACCCTGAATATTTTTAAGAGGTAATAAATATCTGCATTAGATTAAAGGTTAGTGACATGATTGGGAATACTTGAAAATGCCTCAAGAACCAAATGAGTTGAAATATATACCAACATACACTAGCAGGAGTGGATCTCCACCAGTGGAGATTTGTCTGTAATTTGTTTAACTAAGGAGAATCAAGCATAAACATAGGAGTATCTTAATTTTATCCGGGACGATAAAAATAAGCCCCATAGAGAGGCCACACAGCAGGTTTCCGAGTGCTACCCATGATATTGTACATGTTTATTTTAGAATGAGTCAACTTTGACTGCAAGATTTTCACCAGGAGAAATCCTTGCATAGTTTACTTGATTCCAAAGTAGTTTCAGCCCAAGTTGAGGACTCCCCTATCATGTCATTTACTTTAAGATTTTAGAAACACACTCATTTTAACGTATGGCACTTAGCAATTAGGAATAAGGTCTTTTACATTGACAAGAAACCATTAAGAAATGTGATCACATTACAAATACGGAGCTTATAATAAAATTATCGCACATCGAGATACGACTATTGCTGTATAGGCAGTCATTTCGATTATATTTTAGTTGTAAGAAAAGTGTGTACTTTTTGCTAAATTGTAGTCCGCTGAATTAAAATCACACTTCGTATTGACCAAAAAAATCCTACCAATTTTAGATGCGTAAACACAAACAGCTGGATTACATAAATAATGTCATTATGGCAGCCATTTTGAATTCTTGCGTTTATAGAAAATGTGTAGCTTTTACAGCACTCGTGTTCTTTTGTCCATGTACTTCCACAATGTACCCCATTGTAAGCCCCACCCCAAAGTCACACACACACACACATACACACACACACACACACACAGCACACACACACACACCTCACACACACACACCACACCACACCATTGCACACCGCTACACACACACACATCACACACAAACACACACACACACACACTCACACACACAAGCACCGCGCGCGCAGCGCTCACGGCACACACACATTACACACGACACACACTACCAACACAACACACACATCCACCCACACACACACACACCACACGCACACGTGCACTACACACCCAAAAACACACACACACACACACATCAACAGAACAACAGCAACACACACAATATAGGATAAATTGGTACTTGCAAAATGTTTATTATTTTTCAATGTTAATAATTCCTATTCATTTACCAAATATTACAAAATAAAGTAATAGACTTGTGATGTTAATTATCAATGTAACAAACGAACAAAAAAATACATATACGAGGTGACATGTCTTCGCAGATTCCAATCGAAAACAAAGAATTATCGTTAGAAAGTAATTGTAAGACAGTTGCGTACCAAGAATTGATGTCTGTAAAATGTTATAGTATGACAAGAAGAAAAGCAAATATCTACAGATTTTTTGGCCTGTATTTTTTACAAGATATTTGCCTGACCATTGTCTAATTTATAAAATGAAAATCTCCGATCTGATGTAATCATTTTTTACTTCTTAACATTGTATTTAGTCATCACATAAACAGAAAGATATCAAGATTATCGAATCAACAATATGGGCGAAATAAAATCAATCGACATTCGTTCACCGTCAAAGGCGAGTTATCTGACAGTTGAATCATGCCTTAATAAATTATTTCTAGGCGTAGTACTGATTTAGTGCATCTTACTCTCATGATTTAACAAAAAGTCTGTGATAATTTTAATCCATCATTCCTTTCTTTTATATCAGTCAAATCATTCGTGTACACATACTTTTCTTTAGGTCCACCATCTCTTAAGTTAAGATCTAACTTCTTTCGCTTTCAAAAATCTAAAACACAGTGCAACGGTTTTGAAATCATTATAACATGTGTATGTCCCATTCCTTCGTGTCAATTATAAAGTTATCTTGTTTTTTACGTAATTGACACTTTTGCTATCGTCTTTCTAACATTCAATAATCCCTTAGTGAATGATTAAATATATATTTGTACCATTTGTTTCAAAATTTTCAGCTGCTTTAAATAAAAGTCATCGCAGATGGTTTCGGTACGACTCAGATTGTGGAAGGAAAACAAATCAAATCTGCCTGATGCTCAACAACTTGGCTTATAGTTGTGGCCCTTTGTTTCCCTGTAATCAACACCAATAAAATTATACTATTCGAATTATAGACTCGGACTAATCAGAACAAAACTATGTCTCGGGAAACAAATCTGCGATGTCAAAGAAATATAGATTAGTCAATGCTCCACTCCCATCTTAAGAACGTTATGAATTGCAGCTATAGAATGGTCGAAGAAGAATCGCTTATAACACATGTAAGATATTGACTCGAAATGCACACACACAGCTCGGCATGCTTTGTTAAGCATACCTTGCCACGATGGAACATTTTAATTCTCACCAGTCCATATCATGGCAATACAATTTTGTAAATTGTATAATTATTGACATGCATCTCATTAAGACTCAGTCTTTTTGTAGAGCTCGGAGGGGGGGGGGGGGATTTGCCGAGCCTGTTTTTTCAGCAGTCAAATCGCTCTAAAGTAAGCATCCGGAAGGTCACTCAGTGTTTGCTGACAATGTTGGCTCAGAAAACAATATTTCACAGCTACAAAATTTTCTACGGCTATGGCGACGACAAAAGCAGTCAAATCGCTCACGTATTTTTTTTGTGTGTTATTTTTCGTGGGGGGGGAGGGGGTGGGGGGGTGGGGGTGGGTAAGAAATTTCGAAAAACACCTGAAATCTACGTATTTTCATTACGCAAAAGCCATAGGGGCTGCCCCCTCCCACCCCCCCCGTGTGCCGTCCCTGTCAACAATGCCCGAATTATCCATCACAATGTCCTTTTAACGTTGATGACGAACGAGTAGAAAGGTGAGGTGTTCATCTGACGAATTTGTGATTCACGGGTCCTTCTTTGGACGTTTATTCGTTCATGACAACATGGTCCAAGTGGACCATACATGATGGACTACCCGACGCGTGGGCGACGGTCTCTAGCGGTTTGTCAGTGGAGATCTGAGCGGATTTAATGATGATTAATGACTTAAGACATTGTAATATCATTGTTTCGCAGTAAAAAATATATATATATATTATTAAAAATATAAAAATAAAAAACATAAAAAAAAAATCTGAGCTAACATGATACGCCAGGCTAACAAGTGTGTTTGATAAGGTCTTAAAAATGAAACCCTGAAATTGTATTTCAAATGATTAGCAAGTGCTTTAAAAAAATGAGAACGTAAGTTGACCGGATTCACCTGCCCATTTCCTCCCATAGACATATCTGTGTGTAGATCTTAGGCTTTTTGAGGTTTTTCTCGCAGTAATTAAATTGTTTATTCATTATATCTAGCCATGACAGCATGAATTTCCAAACTTTTGTATTCTGTATTCAAACACTACTATGAGTCTCAGATAGTAGTTTGCCATTTTTTTTTTAATTTGAAGCTTCTACAATGTTAGCCAAATCCTTTGATATCATTTACAGAAAATCCACACAATTTACTCAACAGAGTCAATCTCGTCATCAGTCTTGTAAATTGGACAATAACGTAGGAATGTAACACGCACGTACACATATTTCATTGAAAGTAACATTTGCCGAAGATCACAGTTATCATATCTGTGTAGTCCTGAACGACCACTGGCATTGTCATGCAAATTAAATCAAAACGTCAAACATGCCAAACTTTATTGTCAAAGCTATGCACACATCAGCGATTTAAAAATTCTAAAATATCAATAATGTAGCAGGTCTGAAAAAAGTTATTGAATTAATGGGCCAGTCTTTCTGTTGCAGTAATTCAGACAAAATAAATACGGCAGATCGTGGTGACGGTGGCTTTAGCGAAGGATCCAGGGTAAAAATATAATGGCGTGGTATTATTTGGTGCAACATTCGGTTTGTGTTTTTCTTGTGTGATCTAAACATTTGGATTTGAAACCTGGTTCATAAGCGCCTCGATGGCGCCAGTCTACTGGATTTGTCGATGCCCACTGGGGCACTTTGTAACCAGCTAGCCCAGTCAGAGGTACCGTACATTGTTATAGTGCCCCCTATCGGTGACAGTTTTGGTTATTTGAAATTGACTGATAGTGCAGCTCCCGTCTGTCGTCCACATCTGTCGCACGCCTAAAATGAACTTCAATCTGTTCGTTATTTCCGAACGCCCTTCCGCCAATATTCCTACGGATTTTGTCGCTTAGGCGTGTCATAGATATTGCCTATGGAGCGCCCCATCCCGCATAACGGTGGCCAAACGATTATATTCATTTTTTGGACGAGTCCGCGCCTTTTTCGAGAGATCCTCACAACTGTCTAAATTTGTGACGCACAATCTTGTCAAAGAATGGAATGTCCTCTGAGTTTCGTCTTCTTGTTGGCACCAGAATTCTTAAGTTTTGCCGTTGCTCGCTAGCCTTATTCTTGCAGTTATGCACATAGCCCTTCTTAGTTTCGCTGACCGAGGGATTTGAATGCTCCTCGTAAAGTAGTTTACGACTTCCGAAGATCGTGGTTCGGATTTCCCGAATACTGGCCAAATGTTCTCGAAGACGACACAGAATCTGTGTATGTCCACAATACTGTCAAACCCTTTCCTGGTTGCAGAGAAGATTCGACTTGGGTCTGGATGCGAGGATTTCTTGCAATGTTACCCGCTTCTTTCCGGCTGTCCCTTAATGCCCTGAAGCAACCTAGACTTGGGTCGTGTTCCTCGTCAGGTGTGCTTCTTTTTTCTTCGCTTTCTGCATGAGAAAAAAAAAGAGAATGGGAGTTGCGAATTAAAGTGAAGATAGTACTAAGCTGAAATGAATGTTTGACATCATGCATTGCGATATTGATTAAAGTATCATAATCGTCACAACGAATTAATGCTTATACAGATCAACAGGAACAATGGAATACATAGTTAAGACCAATTTCGAGGACGCAATTCAACCAAAAATGGGTATATGCATTTCAAAAAAAGTTTTTCTTCTTTAAAAAGTTATAATGAAGTGACAACAGAAAAAACCGGCCGTCCAGTGCCGGATTAATGAACAGATGGCCATGCTGGCATTGTACATTGATGTCAACAAACACCGTTCAGTTTAGAATGAAAAGTGAAGGCGGATAATGGGCAATGGAAATGGGCTGAACAGAATTGAATGGGCCTTCTCTGACATGTCTGATCGTCTTATTATAGATTCACAACACTGTGACATCGGGCACAAATGTTTAGTTCAGAACAAGAAATAAAAAAGAGGTACGTCGAAAAAAATGGTTGATTAATAACCATTGAAAAGGAAGCGAAACTGATAATGTCCAAGGCTTATGTTTTTGGCGGAGAAATTTTCCAGGGCGCAAAAAAAAACATGTAAGTGTAATGATTTAGAGCAAAAACTTCTCCTTGGAAACATCAAGGTATATGGTTTGGATTTTTCTCGGCAGATGTCTCCCAACTTATCAACTAAATAGTGATAAGACTGTGATTGTTTGTTGTTCCCATTGTTTATCAGTCTTATTTTTGTGGTGATATAATTTGAGGCAAATCAAAGCCGGTCAATTCAGAATGTAAATGCCACTTTCTATTAATAAAATTAGGCACAACTTAAGTGATAGGCTAACATTGTGAGCTTCAAATTCTCCTATCGCATATAGCCGACAGATTAACAAGCGATATCACCTCGCGATACCGATATCTGATTCGATCGCTCTTAGGATGTATATTCCGGTTCGCGGTAAAACATAACAGTCAAACGCAACAAAACATTCATTTCGAACTCTCGTAAATTCGTAATATCAATAATCTTATACCAGGCAAAGATGGATTGACGCTGATGAACAATTTTGAGAATCGTCTGTGTCGCAATTAAGGACTTCTTAGTAGAAGAATGCTTCCTACCCGTTTAACGAAGGAATGAACCTCGAAACTCTCGGCCAGGAAAGCCGCGAATGTTTACCCCATGAGAGAGGAAATGGCGACCTACGATCACACACTGAGTCGGAACGCAGAATGCGCCCGGTGTGTGAAGGACTGCCGGTGGGCTCCGTTCATGGGCCATAAATGGAAGGGTTGTTATATGAACGAATGACTTGAAAAAATATATATTATTCGCAGATTATAAAAAAATTTTGACACAATCCACAAGTACCTTTAGCATTCCAAGTGTGTGTCAACGCTTGCTTAAAAACGGAAGTTTAATTTCCCAAGAATAAATGGGTCAAAAAATTAGAAGCGCCAACATACGTTCAAATCCGGAGAGCTATGATGCAGATAAGGGAGAATTAAAAAAAAATGTCAAATTTTGATATCGAACTACATAGTAGCTGTTCATTGGACAAATAAACAC
>JZLH01S0068109.1:2309-9809 GCA_001188425.1 Eucidaris tribuloides
ATACCGCATGGAGAATATGGAAAATATTGAAAACAGCCAATGAACGCCGGGGAAAGAAAAAGATTAACTAAATAACTCTGACCAATAGGGCGTTCAGACGTGCACTTTATACGCGTTTCGTACGTGTATCGTACGAAACGCGTATAACTTGATACAGCGTTCATACGTAGTTTCTGCAATTGCTTATACACGTATAAGGACCAGAAACAGTGCGTTCTCTGACGTAATTCTGGTCTGTCAAATCATGGAGGTATTACAGATCGAGCAAAAGGAATAAAGGAAGGAAGGAAGGAGGTTATAAAGAAAGAATGAACGGAAACAAGAATGAGAAAGAAAGAAAGATAGAAATAAAGATAGAAAGAAAGATAGAAAGAAAGATAAAAAGAGAGAAAGAAAGAACCGGGAACATTGATCTTGAAGAACAATGTCAAATCACTTATCTTACAAGTTTTTGCCCGAGATTGAAAGACTGAAGACACTGGTGAATGGGTTCATGTTTTCAATTGATACAAATTAAGCCAAAACATGCACAAATTGTGATTTAACATTGTTTTCTTCAAGAGCATTGTACACGGTCATGCATGACACCAGTGATGCAAGTGAGGTATCATATTGAACAGAAAAAAGGTTGCTCTTTATGGATATTATACAGTCATGGACAGAAGTTTGGAATATATTATTCTACCAAATGCAGTTTTCAATCATATCAGGAAAGATTTCTTGTCCTGAAGTAGAGACAGGGGCGGCGCCACAGGGGGGGGGGGGGTCGGGGGGGGGGGGTCAGGGGGTGGGCGGCCACCCCTATTTTATCATTAAAATGACGGGAATTTTACCGTTTTTCGAAAATATCGCCCTCCTATTCTTGTTGATTTTGCTGTTAAAAAAAGAAATTGGCGGGGAAAAAATGCCTTTTGTCGTCGTCGGCCCCCTACCCCCGCTTGTCGGATGTTGTTCGGCTTGCATTTTGGCTAGTAAAAAAAAATGTTTGGCAGGCAAAATTTTTCCCGACGGATATCGCCCCTCTAAAATTTTACCTTGGCGCCGCCCCTGAGTGAAGCTCATTTGAACTTAGGAATGAAATGTTCTGCATGGCTAATTGATCATTATTGTAAGAAATCTGCACTTTAAAACAGGGCTATGTAAAGAAATAAACACATTCCAAACTTTTGTCCAGGACTGTAAATATCTATAATGAATAAACTTGGAAGAGTAACCCTAAAAGGATGGATTTTGTTTTCATACAGACTGTAAAGAACAGAAGTGACGATGTCAACCTGGTTCGGAAATACATATTAAGACAATAGCCACAGGATTGCCAGGTTTTCCGATTCTTAAAAAGCCAAATTACATGCCAAATTCAGTGAAAAAAGGCCAAATTCGGATTTGATGCATTTTATGGGCAGCATAGCCTAGATTTGGTTAGCATTAACGTTGTAATCAATTTACAACACATTTGAAACCTCTGCTGCAGCCGAAAATTTGCGTGCCGCGGTTTACACGCAGCCAGATTTTGCACCTGGGGTACATGAAATACATACTTTTGGATCCTTGTGGCACATTATTTTTGACTGAAAATCCCCGGAAAATAAGGTTTTATAATGATTTTTTATGTGTCAGTGAAAAATGCCAAACAAGGCCCAAAAGCCGTTTGGCCTGCACTTTGAATTCTTCAATGCCAAACGATGTCAAAAAAAGCAAAATTTGGTGTTTTTGACCTTACAAAAGCCAAACTGGCAACCTAGCAACACCATGAATAAATCAGTGACATGACTACAGCGGCTCTCCTATTGGAAATAACCAGCTGCACGCGACGCGCTGCACCTGGTTCCACCATTGTCCACATACACGTATTTTTGATCCAGAGTGACGTCACACTTCGGTACTTTTATATTTGAACGTAATTCTGTATTTAGAAATCGATAGGATTTTTTTTTCTTTTTGGGAGAGGAGGAGTATTCGTTAAAAATGGCCCGAAATTATATTAAAGGCGAGATGGTGATATATTCGTAGCCTCTAACAAGGTGTATTGTGAAGTGGGAACCTTTAATCTTAATCAACCTACAACTTCACGTGTGTGGAAGACCCGATTTAACATTCTAACATAATATAGAGTTTCATTAAAGAATTCCAATTATGTATATCAAAGAAATTAGGGTATGAACTTTACACTCTGTGTCATTCTGGAATCTGGAGTATTTTGTGTGTGTGTACTGTTTGTATGTCTGTGCATGTATGTAAATGTGTATGTGTGGATTTACCTGCGAGCTTATAGTGTAGTTAGAGGCAACGATAGACGGTGGCCTTTATTCCGTTGACTCACTGATACCTGTGTGCCACACCGAAGTAAAAAAAATCGGGGGCTCTGGAACTGGCTTGAGCAAAAAATAGGGTCCCCGAAACTGGAGCTAAGACCCCTAAGACCTTAAGATCTCAAAATGCTATGCTTCGGAACTGCGTCGCGGCGAAGTTCCGGCGTGCCCTTGGCGCGCAGTGCTGAAACTGCATGCTCTTGCCCGAACTAGAACCATATTCGCCAACGAAATGTTTACTTTTACTGGCCCTAAATTCTGGAATTCACTGGATAATAGCATGAAATATCATGTACTCATAGACAAAAGCTAAAGAAGATCTTATAAGATAAATATACAAACAGTGATTTAAGTTTAAATTCATATTTTAAAGATAGCAAACGATATTCCAAACATTTGCATACTTTCTTATTTCTTAATTCTCGTTTATTGAGATGTGACCTGCTCCCCTTTCCCCTCCCCTTTCTTTCTTTCAATGGTGCCCTCTTTTGCTCCTTTCTCTTCCACTACCCTTTTATGCTGTATTGCCTTGTTTTTACTTTTGTTGTACTTTGTTTTGTTTCTTGTCCTTATTCCAAAACACATGTCGTTGTTTATGTGGGACCTATACTGTACAAGCTTGATTTTATTTACGTTCCACCACTTTTGTTACGAAAATTAAATATACAATGTCTTGAAAAAATGAATTCTAAAATCGTGTTATCACCAGTTGAAAATGGACAACTGGATAGAATCACATTGCAATGTTTTATGTTATCAATATTCCCATATTGTTCGTTTGATGTATTATTTCAGGTGAAGTGTTTACACAAAAGTGGACAAATAAATTCAAATCAAGTCAATCAAAACATGAATTCTGTTACATTAAGGGGAAATATTATGAAAGATGCATGTATATATATTTTGATACACAGATTGTGCCGACCATGTTGTGCATTAATTTATCTAAACTAATAAAACATAATGTCCATTTAGAGAACTTGAAAAAAGAATATGATGAAAAATGATTGCAAGAAAAATGCTAACAAACAGACAGAAAGACGAACGAACGAACGAACGAGCAAACAAAATTACCCGTTCCACATAATTCCTGTTTGTCAGTTTGAGTCCGCAAAAATGTTGTCCCGCCAAACAAAGGGACCGACATGTAAACGCAGTACCGTATAGGAGGGGGCTCCTGGGCCCGACCCCTGCGCCGGGACCAGGAAATTTTTGTCTGTTGTTTTCAGTATTTCTTTGCAAAAGGTGAATGATTTGGGTTTCAGTTAGGCCGACACAGATTTGAGGCCTTTCAGTAGGTGAAATTAAAAAGTTCTCCGGGAGCTAAGCCGTTTCATGGACCCCACCCAGAGCGTTTGTCTAGACCATTTGGAAGGAGGGGGGGGGAAGGAGCGGCACCATGGTAACAATCTTGGATGGTCAGGCGAAATCCGTTGGAGAAAATATGCTTGCCAACAGATTTTCCAGCCAAACAGCAACGACAAGCGGGGCGGCAAACAACGACAAACAAATTGCCTGCCCCACCCCCCCCCCCAAAAAAAAAACATCCCCAGCCAACAGGCGTCCGACAAGATGAGGGGGCAGGGGGGCCGACGGACGACCAGAAAAAAAAAACAAACAAGAAACGACAAAAGCAAACAAAACAACAAACACAACGCATTTAGCCTAGCCAATAAAAGATATTTCTCAGCCAGGCAAAACAGCATCGCGACAAGCCGGGGGCAAGGGCGCCCGAGCGACGACAAAAATAATTTTGTCTTCCAAAAAACAGCTTTCTACTAGCCAGATGAAGCAAGAACAAAATGAACTGCCGGAGGGGCGGATGTCATGAATTGCCGACTCTACGAGATGAACCGGTGGGAGGGGTGTCACACCCCCGCACCCCTTTAGTGACGGTCACTGACCCCACCGAGAAATGGGCCCTGTTTTCATAAAAGCTGAGATCATGTCAACTTTTGACATGTTCTACTTGTAATCATTGACTCTGATTGGCTGTGAAAACATATATCACTGAAGCAACCGCTTGTTTGCGCACAAATCTGTCGCCGCCCATAGCGGCAGCCGTGTCACAGATTGTTCGCCGGCACAATCTTGTGACGCGGCGACAAATTGTGCCGCGGTCAGGTTTTGAGCAAATCGGCTCACCAGATGTGCCGGGCGACAATTTGTGACGCGCTCTTGCTGATCCTACATTTTTGCCTCTCTGGCGACAAATTTGTGCCATGGAAACAAAAACCTCAGCGGCCCACCAGATTGCTCGCCAACGTCACAAATTGTCGCCACTTCACAGAATCATGTGTGTGTTTGTTTGTCTGTGGTGGTGTGTAGTCTGTGTGTCTGGTATTGTGGGTCTGTATCTGTCTGTGTGTTTGTCTTTTGTTGGTCTGTTTGCTTTTGTATGTTTGTCTGTGTGTTTTTGTGATGTGCGTCTGTGGGTTCGTCTGTGTTATGTCTGTGTATCTGAATGTGTCTGTCCCTGTGGTTCATATCGCTTGTCTTTACATTTGTATGGTCCATGTGTGTTTCTGTATTGTGTCGTACTCTGTATGTGTCTGTTGCTGCTTGTGGTCTGTTGGGATTTTGGCGTGTACTGGTCCCGGCTGTGGTCTGGGTATGTAATGTCTGGGTGATTGAGTGTCTGAAATGGTCTTTCGTGTGTCTGTATGAGTCTATTGTCTGCATGTGTCTAGTCTGTATGTGTCTGTTGTCTTTTTGTGTGTGTCTGTGTGTTTGTCTATGTGTTTGTGTGTCTATATGTTTGTCTGTGTGTCCAATTGTGTGTCTGTGTCTGTATGTCTGTGTGGGTATGTGTCTATATGTGAATGTATGCATCTATGTATGTGCCTGTGTGTGTGTGTATGTTTGTATGTATGTTTGTATGTCTGTGTGTTTGTCTGTGTGTCTGTGTGTATGAATGTGTCTATTTGTGTCTCTGCATGTGTCTCCGTCTGTATGTGTCTGTGTGTGTCTATGTGTCTGTATGTGTCTGCTGTCTGTTTGAATGTGTGACTTTGTGTTGTGTGTTTGTCTGTATGTGTCTGTGTGTCTATTTGTATGTCTGTGTGTTTGTGTATATCTGAATGTGTCTGTTCGTGTGTCTGTCTGTATGTGTTTGCGTGGGTATGTGTCTATGTGTCTTTTTGTGTCTGTTATCTGTTTGTGTGTCTGCGTGTTGTGTGTTTGTCTGCTTGTGTATGTGTGTCTGTTTGTATGTCTGTGTGTTTGTGTGTCTGTGTGTTTGTCTATGTGTTTGTGTGTCTGTATGTTTCTCTTTGTCTGTAAGTGTCCTTTTGTGTGTCTGTATGTATCAGTTCTGTTTGTGTGTCTGTATGTGTCTGTGTGTGAGTCTGTGTGTCTGCGTGGGTATGTGTCTGTGTGTGTATATGGGTGCGTCTATGTATGAGCCTGTGTGTATGTGTGTATGTTTGTGTGTTTGTTTGTCTGTCTGTTTGTGTGTATGAATGTGTCTGTTTGTGTCATAATATGTGTTTGTGCGTCTGTATATGTCTGTATGTGTCTGTGTGTGTCTATGTGTCTGTATGTGTCTAGTCTTTGTGTCTGTGTGTCTGTATATGTGTATGCGTCTGTTTGCGTGTTTTTCTCTGTGTCTGATTGTGTGTCTCTGTGTGTCTGTATGTGTCTTTTGTGTTTGCCTGGGTGTCTGTTTTTATGTCTTCATGTGTTTGTCTTTATGTATGTGTTTCTGTGTGTGTGATCTTGTGTAGGTTGTGGCCGTATAGTTTATGGTGATACTGGGATTTGTGTGTGTGTAAGTTGGTTAGTTCGTGTGTGTCGAAAGAGGAGTGTACAGATTGTATGGTGTGTGAGTTTGGATATCTGCTAAGTGTCTGTGTTAGCTGTTAGGTGGTTATGAGGTGTCAGACAGACAACATACACAACCACACGAAACATTAGCACAAATAGACATCACAGGACCCACAACCACACCCAGAAACAGACACGACACACAACAATGCCACAGTACACACACACTACAGAAGCACATACCATGGCACAGCACAAACAGAAGTGCGGATACATACAGACGCACGACAGGGACAGCTACGACACATACAAGCACACAGCACAAAACCAGAACACACAAACAAAAAGAAATACAACGAGACACACAGATCAGCACACAACACAGCATTATTGTGACCACATGTAGCACACACGGAACAAGAACATACTCTCACACACACAAACTATAGCAGCACAAAGATAAATACACACAGAGACAACAATCACACGACACAACTATACACAGGCAACACGCGACAAACAAAATTTACACAGACAAACAGACAGATAACACGAGCCTGACACGCAAATATCACACAGACAACACACAACAGACACACAAGCAGACACGACAGACACACCAGCGTTTACAAGCAAACATAAATATACAACACGCACAACAAATAACACAAATCTCCTCTCCTCGCCAACAAGACACCATACAGACAAACATGGCAACACACTACCAAGAAACAGGAAACGACACATAGCAGACTTAGACACATCATGACACATTTGAACAAAGCGCACAAGCCAGAACAGACGACATGCAGCACACGACCGACCACATACGACTAACCAGACACAGACGACACACCAGAACAGAAACATCAACACAGACAAGACACACTAGACAAACACACATGTTGCACAAATGACAGCACAAAAACAAACATACAGACAGACACGACCACACAGCCTACAGACAACATACAGAACATATAGGACCACACACAAAAAAACATACGACAGACCACATCACCTACAGACACACAAACAGAATAGACAGACACACATATACACACAAACACCACAGATGAACACATACAGACACATGGAGACACCACAGACAGCATACAGACCACATACACACACAGACACACATTACAGTACACAATAGACACAACAGACACAGATGACATACACAGAATACAATGAAACATACAGACACTAAGACACCGCAACAAAAACACAGACACATAGACACACAACAGACGACGACACACAAGCCAAATACAGGACGATAGATTAACACTGATACATACAAGACACACAGACAAAGGGGATACACACATACACCACAGGCACGCATACAGACGACAAACACACATACACACACAGACTTAAAAAAAATGAAACAACAGCTGAAAGCCGACAGACAAACAAC
>JZLH01S0068114.1:1150-12213 GCA_001188425.1 Eucidaris tribuloides
TTTTGTTTGACATGATAATGGTCTCTTAATCAAATCACAATTCAAATCTCCATAAATTATGACATCCTTTGAAGTGAATTCTAATGATTGCAGCAAAGTTTCAAATTGATCGAAAACTGCACTATGTGAGTTTGGGGGACGATACCAGTACAAAACAATGAAAGGTTTTTGTTTAGGCATGCACAATTCTATACACATAATTTCTAATCCGCCAATAGAGAAATCATTCCGCACATTAAATGGAATATTCTCATCGATATAGGTAATTATACCACCTCCACTTCTATTCTTATCTGATCTAATACATCGGTAGCCCTGGATATCGATCTCAAAATCGGAGATTGTATCATCCAATCTTGTTTCGCATAATGACAAAACGTGAATATTTTCATTAACAAGGATATGACGAATTTCATCGATATTTTTCAAAAGCGAGCATACATTAAGGTGAGCACAATTTACACCTGGTAGTGAACGAATGCTTTCAAATATTTGTTTGACATTTACATATTCATAGTCTTTTACTATTGGTTGAGTTCGTAATGTATTTTCAGTATCAGAGAATGGAATATATCGAGGAAGTTCCTGAAAGATACAAGTGTCACAAATCCAATTTTCATCAGAATGGAAGGTATCATGTGATGCTCCTGAACATTTCAAGTGGGCCCATTTGTCGCATAAAACACATAACAAGGCATTTTGATCCCATTTCACTTCTTTGAGACAATAAATACATGGAAACTGTATTGTGGATGGGTTGGGGGGCATTAGAAGGTATTAATCAGGGCAAGAAAACTAACCAGAGTATACCTCATCATGTAAGGCCTTTCAATGGTCGCGACATGTTTCTGATTGGTTATCTCGATTCAATCCATTCCGTGTCTTTTCACAGGTCCGTGATTTCCCGTTCCCTGGTCACACACTCCGTTTCACTGGACGTATCCCGCGCATTCACAAAGTTCCGTGGTGTGTGTCAGATCCTCCGGTTCAAAGATCGAACTAGCCTTTGAACGTGACTTCGCGTCGAAAATTGACTGCCGATGTGTTATAGGCTGCCGAAATCTGACAAGATGGCTTGTCGGTCCGAGAGTTTGACGTGTGGCCTCTCTTCAGCCTCCACGTTGGTCTCTCAGCTGTTATCGAGACTCCGAGAGATACAAGAACTCAAGGGAGATGTTCAGATGTTTTTGACGACACGTCGATGATCACAGACATCGGTGTTTCGTCATTTGCTTCGGGTATGCCGTAGAATCGAAGGACATTCCCGGCGGAATATTGCCTGCTGGTTCTCAAGCTCATTTGTCATCGTAAGTTCACGTTCTAGGGATTTGACTTTTGCGTTCATTGACTCTTGATTTGACTTAATCTGTTCGAGATCAAGCGAAATAGCCTCGTAGACGCTTTGCGTCACCTTGTCCAGAATGGCGCTAGAGATCACATCAGTTAGCTTTTGGAGAATGTCTTCGGAGTACAATGCCTCCTTTATCTGTGAGTGAAGGGTTCCTTTCACATACTCCATGGTCAATGGTAATTTCTCACCTGACTGATCAGCGGACAGTTTAGGCTCCGCTTGACCAGGACTAGCGGGGGATGATCCACGCAGTCGATTTGACCATGGTCCGTCACCTTCCGTTGGCTTTCCACTGGGCTTTTTAGCTGACATTTTATCCTTCATTTCTGTCCCAGTTTCTAGAATTTATAGGCAGATCCATGTACAGTTGTTATGCAGAGATAGTTTATAGCCCGTTGAAAGTCGCTATAGACTATAAGTAAGATTCTAAAAGTTTTTGGTTAACAGAATATGCAGACACGTCTAGTGTATCGCGTCTAGTATCTAGTGTACATGTAATAAAATTTGAAATACGTTTGCATTCTTAGACTTTTACACAACGCACTGCAGTTAGAATGAGGACAAGATTGATTTGCTATTAATCCCATGACCTTTTTATTTAGTTCAAAACATATTGTGTTAGGCAGGTGTATGAATATCAGGATGGTCAGTTTTTCTGATTCTCAACCGGACAAAATCAGTGGAAAACCGCCAAATTTGAATTTGATACATTTTATGGGTAGCATACCGTAGGTATGGTTTGAAATGACGTTGTAATCCATCTATAGCACATTTGAAACCTCTGCTGCGGCCAAAATATAAAATTGGGTGCTGTGGTTAACGCGCAGCCAAATTTTGGACCCTGTGCCGCGGGTTGAAGGAGCTTTTGCCACGGATTGACCAAATCTTTTACTATGAAAAAATATATAGGCCTATATTTTTTTTTCAGGTGTGCCTGAAAAATGCCGACCCCACAACGCCCCCAAATGGCAAAAAACATTTGGCGGGCACTTCAAATTTTCTGCCTGCCAAGTGAAGTGAAAACCGCCAAATTCGGGTTTATTTGGCGGACAAACTGCCAAACTGGTAACGCTGATGTATAGTGTATGTAGCCGCACTTGCCAAAGCAGTCCACAAAACGCGGGGGGGGGGGGCACTGTCATTACACACTTTTAAAAATGTTGGGCAACATACTGTCCACACAACAATTGGTTGAAACTTTATCCACATAAAATGAATTCTGGGTAGTTTTCAACCAATAATGTGTGCTTTGGGTGAGAACTACCCAGTATTGGTTTGAAAATACCCAGAGTTGGATAAATATTTTAACCAATTGTTGTGTGGACAGTATGTTGCCCAACATTTTAAGAGTGCAAGGTTGAACACCATGTGCGTCAGTGAAAAAACGCGAAAAAAGGGTTGTTTTTCACGGTCGGGCGATGTACGCGCTTACTAAGGGTATCAAAATCGCAAAAATCAGGGGAAAATGGTATCTTTTCAGACTTGAATACTTGTTTAGGGTATCTTTTCAGACTTGAATACTTCTTTCGGGTATTGAACAGAAGGTCAATTTTAAAAGGGTATCTTTCCGGATTTGAATACTTGTGTAGGGTATTCTGAGATCGACAGATAGGTACTTGTTTAGGGTCCATTTTGAAAGTCCATACACACGCATGGCGTACACATCGCAATGAACAATCAGCCTGCTCATTAAATTTGGACTCAAATACTTTCGATGTCTCATTCAAATTAAATAGGAAATCCATTAATTCATTATACAATTAGCAGCCCAAGAGGGTCCCCAAACGCCCCAGCGAGTTGTACTAATCTTTTGTTGTTATTGAATTACACTATGTACTACCAAGAGCCCGTCGCACGCGCATACTCAGACGGTAGATGGCGCCCATCACTTTTCCATTCAACTCGGTTTGAGTTTCACTCATCACTGATTGGCTCTTGGAGTTCGATAATGAAACAAATGAAATCTACCAACCCTCAAAGTAAATAATGTTCCATTGTGATGGGACGGAGGTGAAGGACAGGTTGTGTAAGTTTTTTGATTGATTTGAATTTATGTTTCCACTTAGAAAATACATCAGACGAACAAATTGATATAATACAATATCGGTAACATAAACATCAGTAATATTATACTACATGACAGTATACAGCTGTCCATTTTCGACTGGGGATAACACAATTCCCGAATTCATGTTCTTAAGAAATCATTGAATCATCGTAACAAAAGTAGTTGAACCTTAATAAAAATTAGACTTATATTTTATAGGTTCCAAATTAATGGTTTGCTGTCCCTTTCTCATTTCATGGCGTTACTGTAACCTGTAAACTTTCAGAATTTGCCCCAACAACGAATCAACGTTGTTTTGCGACCCCATCAGTGTTCTTTGTGACCATAATGCCAACGTTCCCCCAATGTAATAATGCAATGTGAAAATCAATATTGTTTTGGTTCCCACAATACTGAGCAAGCTGGTAGTGCTGCTAGCATGAAATGAACGTGTGCACCCCTCGTGCAGCTAAACAATAAAATTGTCACACTATGTTGAAGTAGGTCAAAGTCCAAAATCTAACCTCTAAATCGAAAACACATTATTCAGATCTAGTTTACATCTGTACTGAACACTGCTTCAAGTATCATTTCAACTGACAGTTCGATTCAGAGGACAACAGCACGTACGATGCACTGGCTATATTTCAGTTTGAACAGAGACACACAGCTCAGACCCAATCAAGGAATCAGGGTTTTAAGACTGTAAAAAAGAACCTCTTCAGTGTGATGACAGGGTGACAACGAGGAGAGAATTGTGATTAGAAACTGGGCAAGAACTCTTTATCTGAATTACTGAAAGGTTGAATTTACCGTATTATGAGAGATTGTGAAGGTGCATTGACTCAAGAAATGACTTCATGTATAGGCGCTTTTGGTATTATATGA
Source organism: Eucidaris tribuloides (assembly GCA_001188425.1). NCBI lineage: Eukaryota > Metazoa > Echinodermata > Echinoidea > Cidaroida > Cidaridae > Eucidaris > Eucidaris tribuloides. The sequence continues at coordinate 5,437 of JZLH01S0068114.1, forward strand.
AGGTATATTTGCCATTTAAATCTTCACTTAAGTCCCACCTTTTTCCATATTGATTTTCTTTTGATTTTTGGTTTTATAATATAATGTAGTTCTCATATTTTGTAATATTGTGTAACATTTGAAATACTCTAAAGCGCTTATAGGTCCAGTAATTTGCTTAAAGCCAAGTATAGTTTTCCTCGATCAGACAAAATTTTTGTCAATCTTTTGCAAAGTATTCTACATGTATATTGTCAACCCAGAGGGCCAGACATATTAGCGGTACGTAGATTATCTATGAGAAATCTCGGCCCCCCCCCCCAGATTTTAGATTTTGAGTAATTTCTAAAAAAAAAAAAAATGGGAGGATTTCAGAGCGAGCAATTTTCAAGGCATTGTTGCATCATAAAGGTGTATCTAAAAAAATGAAATTACAAAGAATTTCATTTTTTTTACCATTTACCACAACTATACCCTAGCTTTAAGCACTATATAAATATTTGATATTGTATTGTTTTCTATTGTATTGTATATCAACTCGGGTTATGAATACTCTTGTTGGGATTAATAATTCTGCACGCAGAGTCCATGATTTAACAACACCATGCAGGGTGATATACAAATGTCACTAGTCGGAGGGGGGGGGGGGGGCGCGCCACATAGAAGGCAGAGGGGGCGGCCCTAATTTATTCCAAAATCGAAAAATCATAGGGGTTTTCAAGAAATTTTGGCGTTTTTTAAATTTTCACCCCCATTGGTTTTCGCCCTCCTTATGATTTTACCCTGGCGCCGCCCCTATCACAAGTATCATAGTAGAATACGCCTGGATAGTAAGAGGGCATAGCGTAAGCGTTTGGTCATCAAAGCATCTGAATGGCTTCCCTGGGAAGGGCAAGTAATTTTCAAGTGTCAGTGATACCCATCAATAATTATTACAATGACGACAACCTACATTATACAGTGGCGGCCCATTAAAAGAAAAGTAAAGAAAAGAAAAAAAAATTGAAAGGGAATGAAATAAAAAAGAAAACAAAAAAAAAGGAAAAGAAAAGAAAAGAAAAGAAAAGAAAAGAAAAAGGAAATAAAGTAGAATTAAATTAAAGGATACAAAACACGTAGGCATGTTTTTAGTTGAATCTGCGGAACTTTATTCCATATTCTTCTACATCTCTTGCGGACAATACTATATTTGATATACTACTGCATTATTCAATATCAGTCTCTTTTTCGGTAGCAAATCCCAGGATATCCCAAAATGGCTCCACGGATAGTCCTCATCACAGGCTGTTCTTCTGGTATTGGTTTGGCCACTGCTGTCATCATGGTCATGCTAGCCAAGGATCCAGCCCAAGATTTCATTGTTTACGGGACGATGCGAAACCTGGCCAAGAAGGGAGACTTGGAAGAGGCTGCAGGAAACGCCCTCAATGACACGCTCTTCATCATCGAAATCGACGTCACGAAACACGACACGATGACCCATGTGGTGAAGACGGTGATGGACAAGCATGGTCGATTGGATGTATTGAGTAAGTAGTACAATTAAGAAGTGATGTCCTATAGCCTTTGAAACCGATATGTTGAATGAAACCCACCAGTTAAAGTTTCACTTTTTAGGTTTACCATTTTATGTGCTTTGATCTTCATAATCATACACGGCCATCTTGCATTAAACAACGAAAGAGTTCGCTGTAGAATTTTGACGCGTCGCGAGGCCATACACTGTAGCGCAGGGTGGAGTGGGTGTTTGGGTCGTTCAAACACCCCTGTTTCACCGAAATCAGCCCCCTTTTTCGTAAACAGAGGGTGTTTGAAAATGAGAAATAATTTGAATTTTTAGGGGTTTTTGGGAAAACTAATTTCATAAACCGCGAGCCACCGCCCCCCCCCCGCTGAGGGCGAGTTTTCGGGCTGACCTGTCGTGAATACGGGTAAATAATTTTGGACGGGGGGCGTATGGGATATTGGGATAAAGGAAATTTTTCGGTGCCCTTCCTCCCCCAACCCCGCGCAGCCGGAGGCGACCCACGTCGCCGACCGCACCGCCCCCCGCTGCCACTGAGGCGAGATTTTCAGGCAGTTGACTGTTCGTGACCGGGAAATTGTAGAGGTCCTTGATTGGGAATACAAAAATTTGCGTGCAGTACCTGGTGACCGGCCCCGCCGCTCCCGCCCGCACGCTGCGGCGGAGATTTTCAGGCGGCTCGCGTGAGCCGGGAAAAATGTGGAACCTAGGATTTGGCCGCGGAAAAACACCCCCCCCCTTGGAAAAATCCTGCGTACGCCTATACGTCCAGGTATTTGATACCGATACGCCTTGATCACAATTGCAGGTTTAAAGTTTTATATGGTTCAGTTGTCATAATCATTAATTGCTCGGTATGGTTCACCAATGATTTCAAACATGGTCGTTTAAGTAAAATTGAGTAACTGTTAACAGAGCAAGCTGATGTCTTAATCTTTGATACCGATGCGATTTGTTTACTTCAGGAGTCAAGCACACTGGGTAAAGTTCACTTTTCAGGTTTACCATTTTAAATCGTTCGCTTTTCAGAATCAACAAAAGGGTTTGATATGATTCGGTCATGGTTCGACTGACAAGCAAGGTCGCTTGAATAGAATTGAGTAAGTAACTACTAAAGCAGCAAGCCCCAGCAAGTCCATGTGTAAGTCTTTGATGTCGATACCACTTGATCAATAAGGAGTCAAACGCTTGGATGTATTGAGTTAAACATTTAAACTAAGACGTCATATGTTGTCATATCGAAAAGGTTCGCTACAGATGTTCGTTATAGTTCGCTAATTTTAAATAAAATTAAAACAATTCCATCATATTTTCTGAACAAAACTTTACCCACGTTGGTTTTTATTTGTTCCCAGTAAATAATGCAGGAATTGGTGCTGTGGGCTTTGTAGAGAGTCTGAACTTTGAACAGATTCGACAAATATTCGAGACCAATTTCTTCGGTGCCATGAGGCTGACCCAGGAACTTATACCAATTATGAAGGAACAGAGGTCAGGTCACGTCATCAGCGTTACAGGTGGAATAGTTGGTAAGAGTTTTACAAAAACAATCAATGTTTGATAACTAACTAACTAACTAACTAAATAAATAACTAAATAACTAAATAGTAAATAAATAAATAAGTAAACAAATAAATTAATTAATAAAGGAATGAATGAATGAATAAATAAACAAATGAATAAATTAAAGAAAAGATGAAGAAATAAATATATTTCAGCACCATTTGTTTGTCAATTTCAACAAATACGTGCATAATCCGTTGTTATAATTAATATTTTAAATAGTCCTTAAAAGATTCCTTTTAATTTCGTCACAATAGCGGCACTATTTTTGATACAAATTACTATTATTTTGATGTAGAAAATGTGTTTATCAGCGCCATACTCCCCGGAGCCATGCCTGCAGGAACAACGTCTATGTTGGAATAATAACCACTCAATAAGCTAGTAGGCACTCAAATATTGTGCTGTGAAAATGGTACAGCTATTGTGACAAAATGCAGACTGTAGAATAAGAAGTACTCAAGTCACATAATACTACTTTTGAGAAACAAATGCTTAAAGTTTTCAATTTTGTCTACAGACCACAATTGTTTGAGTTGTACATCCAAACTTGGTGAAGTTAATTGACACAACAAAAGATGAATATAGGACAAAAACAACCATTGTCACACTTGTCGATTTTCATGATCAATAATCAATATCGTGGACTTAACTACATCTTCTAAAAACAAGGGTCTCGGGAAAACAAACGCATTTCTCGAGTAAATGAATGTCAAAAACATTTAATTGTATTATTTTGGAATGTCCTCCGTAAGACAGACAATTTACTATGCAATTTGTCGAGTTTGGACGTTATTTTAAATTTGACCTCATTGACCTTTGACCGGAAGTGACCCCATACCTCATTAACAAAGCACAAAATACATGACAAATTATAAATGTCCTTAATTCTTGTAACTAGTCGAGCAATTTGAGATACATTTTGAAAAAAAGAATAGACCAAGTTAAAAATTTGACCCCAGTTGACCCCTCCCCTGACCCCTACTAGGGAAGGGTCAAATTGACCAAAATTTTGTCCAAAAAATTCCCAGCATGTAACGATTTCAAAACAATAACTCAATTTTGTCTAAATGTGACTTAAGTACTTCTTATTCTATACTCTTCAAATGGTTCTAAAATCATAAATGCTCTCGATTATTACATTTGTGTGTGTGTTTATTACCTGTGTAATATTACAGCTTGACGTTGACTGTAATGTATAACGTAAAGACTAGTACGTCAAAATGGAAGTAAAAAAATGACCCTGATCTTTTTTTTCGTCATAATACTCACATCACAATATAAACACAACAAACAAAGTAACTACCCCTCCTTTTCAACATACCATAACTTTTTAGCAAAACAAGTTTGTGCAAAATAATTTGGCAAGAGTGTTCCTATCCTCATTGACTAACTTCTGTGTGAAAATGTGATTGGTCCGTTGGGTCATGCATGAATGAGCATGCATTGAAAGTGAAAATGCCATTTTTCAAAAGTCACATGAGTCATCTTTTATGCCAAAATAATGGTAAATAAAGAATTTTTTTCCTTTATAAAGTGTGCTCACTGAACCATGTCATGGTTACAACCTCTTATGTCCGTACAACACTTAAAGATTGCATTTTCCTGAAAAAATTCGGATTTATTTTTTTGCAGTAAACTTAATGGATTTTACAATTTCAAAATCGAGAAAGGGTGGAAATTTGTAAATTGCGCTCACCGAAGCGTAAAATATGCAAAAAGTGTAAAAGGAGCTATGAGAGGATCAAACGATAGATGATTAACATAAATAGCGATTAATCATTCACCAGGAACAGAATTTGTCAAAATCCTGCATCAAACCCCCCCATGACCCTTGTGAGTTTTGAAAAGTGACTTTTTGCCTTTAATATGTGCTCACTCATGCATGACTTAACGGACCAATCACATTTTCTCACAGAATTTAGTCAATTAGTGCAGGTACTTCGTTGCCAAATTATTGCGCTCAACACGGTTCTTTTTTTAAGTTATAGTATTTTGAAAAAGGGGTTAGTTACTTTTTGTGTTTATATAGGGAATACTGTTTGTGGTATCAGACTTAGCAGTGAGTGTGATCAGTTAATGTCACGGACGGACATTTCAAAAAATGACCATTATTTCAGGCCCAAGGAAAAAAAGTGATAAGATATGAAGGGTTGCCTTATGATTTATTGTGGAGGCTATCACTAGAGGTACGGAATTATGCAAAATATTTCCGTAGGCCTTCAATAATAGTCATTTTTAAAGTGTCCGTCCGTGACATTAGCTGATCACACTCCAGTTCGCTGTTACTTTTTTTCATCGGACCGTTGGGTGTGTGTATGTTGGGAGGGGGGGGGATGATTTGCTTTTAGCTCCCCGCCCACCCTGTGGTCAACATGGAAGAGATTTGCAGTCAAGTATTGGCGTTTAAATGATCTCATTTCGTGTTTACATAATATTCCCTTACCAGGCTTTCCATTTACAGAAATACTTTCCGCGTCGATCTACGCCCTCAACGGGTTTTCGGAGAGCATCGCAGCATCTCTTCGACCCTTTAACATTTGGTGAGTGACTGTATGATGAGGTTAATTCCACTTGCCGAAAAATCCACTCCAGTGCCTTTACACGCAAAGTTACCAAATTTATGCTGATGTTCATACCTTATTTTAGGGAATATTTAGCGCCTCATATTCAAATGAAGCAAAATAATGAAGTTCACAATTTATCAAATGACAAGTGAAACACAAGAGAAAAGTGCAATTGATGGAAACATGTTTTCGGCGCGGGAGAAATATTTAGCGAAGTGTAGGCCCTATAAAAAATTCGGATTTATTTTTTTGCAGTAAACTTAATGGATTTTACAATTTCAAAATCGAGAAAGGGTGGTGGAAATTTGTAAATTGCGCTCACCGAAGCGTAATAATATGCAAAAAGTGTAAAGGAGTATAGAAGGATCAACGATAGATGATTAACATAAATAGCGATTAATCATTCACCAGGAACAGAAATTTGTCAAAATCCTGCATCAAACCCCCCCATGACCCTTGTGAGTTTTTTGAAAAGTGACTTTTTGCTTTAATATGTGCTCACTCATGCATGACTTAACGGACGAATCACATTTTCTCACAGAATTTAGTACAATTTAGTGCAGGTACTTCGTTGCCAAATTATTGCGCTCAACACGGTTCTTTTTTAAGTTATAGTATTTGAGAAAAGGGGTTAGTTATTTTGTGTTTATTAGGGAATACTGTTTGTGGTATCAGACTTAGCAGTGAGTTGATCAGTTAATGTCAGGACGGACATTTCAAAAAATGACCATTATTTCAGCCCAAGGAAAAAAGTGATAAGATATGAAGGGTTGCCTTATGATTTATATGTGCAGGCTATCACTAGAGGTACGGAATTATGCAAAATATTTCCGTAGGCCTTCAATAATAGTCATTTTTAAAAGTGTCCGTCCGTGACATTAGCTGATCACACTCCAGTTCGCTGTTACTTTTTTTCATCGGACCGTTGGGTGTGTGTATGTTGGAGGGGGGGGATGATTTGCTTTTAGCTCCCGCCCACCTGTGGTCAACATGGCAGAAGATTGCAGTCAAGTATTGGCGTTTAAATGATCTCATTTCGGTTTACATAATATTCCCTTACCAGGCTTCCATTTACAGAAATACTTTCCGCGTCATCTCACGCGGCCTCAACGGGTTTTCGCGGAGAGCAATTCGCAGGCATCT
>JZLH01S0068130.1:0-11309 GCA_001188425.1 Eucidaris tribuloides
TTTTTGTAAAAGTTGGCCCAAAATGACTCTACATGCCAATTTTCATGCTTTTATCACAATTTGAACGATTTTTCAGTTATCTGCTCCACTAACATGCGCACCGCTCCTTTGGGATCCTTGTGGCACATGACTGAAAATCCCCGGAAAATAGGGTTTTATGATTTTTTTTAATGTGTCAGTGAAAAATGCCAAAAAAGGCAAAAAAGCCGTTTGGCCTGCACTTTGAATTCTTCAAAGCCAAACGATGTAAAAAAAATAAAAAAAAAAACACGCTGTTTTGGGCCTTAAAAAACCAAAGTGGCAACCCTGACATGGCGGTATAAAAGGAAATTGTACATAATGAGTATTACAACATGATACTGCGTGTAAACGGATATATAGGTCAATCATTGTCAGCCAAGTGCTCCTCTATCAATTATGAAATTGTATTTTTTACCGACTGATTGATATATAATCCTCAAAAAAAAGTTTGGGAAATTGGACTTTGATGCGGGAGTATTTCTCGCTTCTTGTAGTATGCAATTAAGACTGCTTGTACAAGCAAAAATAATATGCCATTTCTTTAAAATAATACCCTACTTGTTTATGATTATTTCAGCAGTGGAAAGAGGCAAGTATTTAAAATTGTGAAGAAGTGTAAATTTGAAAAGCCTGGCAAAATGACCTGGTGATCGGTGAAGAGTCGCATAGGAAGTGTTTGATTTTGTCAGGAAGTTATACTCTTTGTTTTCAACTGGTAGCATTGGAATGTCAGTTTCAAAGGCCCTGCCACGTCATTTGTTTTGATTTTAAGACGAATAGTTGAGATCGGTTTTAAAAGCCTCATACATGTTTTTTTTTCTTCTTTTTTCTGTTTGTTTTTTGGTTGGCTTGCTTGTTGCACGATGTTGTTGAATCATGATATGTTAGTGTTACAGAGCAGCAATGACCAACAGACATTATGGATAAACTCACTCAATGTAACAGGAAATAAAAATTAGGGATTATCCAGAACTTAGGGCCATTTTCGAAGCTTAAATCTCAGAGTCATGTGACAATTCTGTAGTGGCAGGAGCTCTCTTTTGAAATTGACATTCATGGCTGACCAGCCTGAGAACCAAAAGATATCATCTCCATACAAAAGAAATGTTTTTGTATTGACACTGTTAATGACCGACGGCTTTTGCAGCTTTTCAATGTTATAATTTACACTTTATCCACATTTTCCAAATATGCTTCCCCCATGGAATAATCATCAACGACCATCATGGATGCATTTTAAAGAAAATTAAAATAATCCGTTCTGTTCGCGTAACAACAGGATCCTGATTACCTGCTCCACCAAATAAGCCAGAATAATCATGAACGACTACTCAGATTTCCAAACTTTGTTTGAGAGTTTATTTTACCCAACTTTTTCAGTCAAAGTTATTCACGAAATGCTTGCATAATATACCTCATACAGTCTGTTACAGGGTGTAGCAATTATGGGGGTCTTCACAGTGTGAACAGAGTTATAATCAATCAAATATGCAACTAATAACTTGTAAGTTAACAGTGCCTTTATATTCACAAAAATATTTTATCATGGGATCGATCTTGCTGGGAAAGGGGGCGGGTTACGATTAATGTTAATAAGTGATCAGACCGCTTGATTTTGTGAATATGTAAAATTTTAACCAGGGCACTGGAATTGATTTTGTACCCGGGAGTGCACTGATAGTCGCCCTTTTTCGTATGGGGTGTGACAGCAAAGAAGGTGTCAATAGCAGGCTGTTCCATTGTGCAAAGTTATTCGATGTGCCTCTTAAAGTATTAAAGCACAAGTTTAGTTTTGGCGATTTTTTTTTCATTTGAAAGCTTTATGCCCGAAGGTCATATCACACCAATAACAGATTCTGAACATCTTTCGTTTTCTTTTTTTAATCAATTATTGAAAAATCTCGGGGGCAAGATTTTCGACTATATTTTACAGTATAGCATCCAAAGCGTTAATAAGGTGTTAAGGTTATCTAAATTATACCTCAGCAGAAAGATCGGATTCTAATCACAATTGTGTTACTTTTACAGGAAGAGGGTCTGGTACTATTATTGACTGTAATAAAAGTGGCATATTTGTGATATTACCCTTTCATTGTTAGCTAAACTCAGGATTAAACCAAGCAAACTGAACAAAACAAACGGCATGTGAAAGCTGAGACTTTGCCCTTGACGTTGACGTATAACATCATGTCGAAACACTATTCTCTAGGTGCCAAAGGGGGCGCTTTTCATTTGCACAATTTCTTTTGAGACGCACTGTATAGCATGAGACATTAAAAGAAAAATAGTTTTCGATCCCTCAGTGCATTGGCGTAAATCCGTGACGTCATCCTATTCATCAGGGAGAGATGGTCTATTCATTCATCCCCCCCCCCCCGTGTTGAATAGGGTGACGTCACGGATTTACGTCAGTGCCTCAGTGCAGATCAGACCCATCAGACCATAAAGTCTAGACATATCGTGTCACTGTAAGAAAAACATAGAGCGCATTTACACGCCATGTAAACTTTACAATTATTTTCATAATAAATTCCGCAATGACACAATAATGTTAAAACGAGTTTCGAACGAGAACATCATTTGTAAAGATTTACAAAGTCATAGTTTCTCGAAAATGATAGTATCAATAAGTAAGTATGCTGTTTTAGTGCAGTGATAAATCATAGTACTGCTCTATAGTAATACCTCTGCTCGTGCTACTACTACTACTACTACTACTACTACTACTACCACTACCATATACTGCTATACTACTTTTACTTTACAGCTTCTAATACCACTACTGCCATTAGAGTGTAATACGATTCCTCGTATTCCGAGTTCTACTAGAACTCCCACTACTCCCACTACTACTATACTTGTTATACTCCTATTATTACTACTTCTACTATTACCCCCGGGGGGGTCACTCTTCACATGGTCACAGTGATAAATCGTAGTACTGCTCTATAGTAATACCTCTGCTCGTGCTACTACTACTACTACCACTACCATATACTGCTATACTACTTTTACTTTTACAGCTTCTAATACCACTACTGCCATTAGAGTGTAATACGATTCCTCGTATTCCGAGTTCTACTAGAACTCCCACTACTCCCACTACTACTATACTTGTTATACTCCTATTACTACTACTTCTACTATTACCCCCGGGGGGGGGGGGGTCACTCTTCACATGGTCTGCTACCCACCCGTGTCTAACAACCTCAGAAATGCACCCTAAACGGCGTAACCTACATAACCAAATTTGCAACCCTAAATGGCGTAACGCATAAGAAAAGCTACCCTAAATGGCGTGACTCCCATGAAATCCACTGATTCTGATACCCTACGTGGCGTTAACTGGAAATCCACTAATTTGATACCCTAAGTGGCGTAAACAGTGAAATCAACTAATTTAATACCCTACCCAAGTGTCCTTCTCATCTAAAACATTATTGTACATTGCAGAACCCGAAAGGGTTCAATTAATACTTCATTTATAATTTGCCTAATTTACAAACGTTCATTTTGGAGATGTCAATAGATTTACTCAAATTTGCACCCCTAAATGGCATAATGTACATTAGTAACCCTAAATGGCGTGACATGCGAGAAAAAGCTACCCTAAGCGGCGATTGCCGGCGATTGGTGTTGAAAAGGCTACCTTTTTCCAAAAGACGTCGACGACGTCCGAGGGAGGGAAAGGGGACCCTTTTCGACGCTTTTTCTGGACGCGAGTGCGTAGCAGGCCGTGTAGAGAGCGACCCCCCCCCCCCCGCTCCCCCAGATTAGAATACGCGTAATATGTTTGGTTACTGAAACAAATGTTTTCCCGATCTATACGGATAGTAACAGTACGTTCGGCCAAAGTTGGGTTAATGTGAGCTCGTGGGTTAGGCTACATCACAAATATGACACTGGGCCAATGTAATTTCGTCCCTGGAGCAACGTTGGACTACAGAACAAACTAACGTTGGACCACGGTTGGTTCAACGTTGCAATAACTGTAAATCACCATTACAGCATTATAGTTTGTTTGTACATTACACCGTTAACCAGTGTATTGAACTTAGGCTATGATTTGATTGTTCGGCCGCACCTTTTACACGCAAGATGTCTGTGACCCAAAGCGATCACGCTACACACTGCAAATCAATAAAAAATAATAAAATAAAAAATAAACCACAAAAATGAATCACAATACAAACATAACTCCATATTATCGTCTTTTGTGCAGCTGTGGTGGTAACGGAATAGCTCAGCAGTGTTAGTATGTTGGTTCGATTATTGGGTTATAAGGAAATAAAAAAACAGTACCTGGTTCAGACACAAACGATAGCCCTTTTAACGATATTTTCGAATTTTGCGCTATGTTGAGGTCAGACATGATCTACTTTCAAAGCCTAATAAGCTTGGAAAATGACCCAGCCTAACATAATACACATACACATAACCTTACAGTCAGCAGACAAAAAATAAACAGAGACATTTTTAAGGACAGACACTGGGAAATCATGACTCCGCCCTATTGTACGTATTATGTTAGGTAAGCACAAGGCAGGTCGCGCGTAAGTATCGAATTTGACATGAGAGCCCTCGGGTCGATCAAGTCACCTTAGAATTCATGTTTACTTTTGAAATTGACAAGGGAAAATGTTAACTTGATATTACATGGCAAATACTTGGTGTAGGGTAAATTGGGGTAAGTGGAACAGTGGGGTAACTGGAACACGGACAATATATTGGCCTCAATCAAGAATAAAATCTGGCAATATACTACCGAGTGTCCCACTTATCCCAACGCCATACGTTTGCTTTCGTTTCATACCAAAACTGGGTTACCTGGGCATGAATTGTTAATAGTGTAAAATTTTGATACCAACCATAAAAATGAGGACAAAGTTGATAAAATAATACTAATTTAAGGGTTATAAATGCTAAATCTATGAATTTATTTCTTGGAGTCACAGAAAAAATTGAAAATGTGTTTGTTATCTACAATAAAATGAATGCAAAAATGGAAGTAAATAGCGAAAATTCAGAGAAAATTATGCAAATTAACATGTAAATGAGGTAATTATTTACATGGGTGTTCCAGTTACCCCAACTGGATCCTCTTTGGGATAAGTGGGACACGCTTGACTGAGTTTGATTTTTGAACACATTTGTAATTATTTTTTTTAGGGGGTTTAAATATCAAGTTACGTACTTTGTTAAATTTTCCGAGGTTTGAATATAAAATTACATATTTCAAAATACTTTGATGACAAATAACGGATTTTGTACCTAAAATCCAACTTTTTGACTTAAGTTGATGTAAAAATGGAGAAAAATCCTGAATTGCATTGCACAATAAAAAAAAACATAAAAATGACAATTCTGTATTATTTTTTTTATTTGTTGCAAAATATTATGTTATTAGGCAACTATAGTGCTCTATTAAATGTGAACAGCTATGAAAAATAGGTTCCTGGCATGCAAATAAAATCCTGTTCCACTTACCCCACCCACTGTTCCACTTACCCCACGGTTGGGTCTAATTTGGGGTAAGTGGAACACTGCCAATTAACATTTCTTTTATTCGGTAACGTTATGGTATTTGATCACAACATAGTTTAAAAGGTTCATCCTGAAACATAGTTTAAAATAAAGGTAATATTTCTCTAAATTATACAATACCTTTGCTTTGAAGTCATTTAAGCTTAAGTGTTCCACTTACCCCATTTTACCCTAAATAAACTCAAATTGAGAGCTATTTTTACTTCGGTAAAGACATCAAAGTGCACAGAGACATTTCTTACCATGGCATCAGTTATAAACATTTTTTCAGTTTCAAACAATTTTATTTTCCGAAGTACAAAGATAAAACCAAATACTGAAATGAGGTTTACCTTTTCGGACCCCCAGATTTGATGTACATGAAACAAACATTATATGGAGAGTGTTTTACTTCGATTAAACACATTAAAGAGCACAGAGACATTTCTTTACCATGGCATCAGTTATAAACTTTTTTTATCAGTTTCAAACGGTTTTATTTTCCAAAATACAAAGATAAAACGTAGACTCTAAAATGAGGTTTACCTTTTCGGACCCCCAGATTTTATTTATATACATGAAACAAACATTATAAGGAAATATGACTACTCAATCATTCGTCTGTTTACCTCGCAAGGTCAGACAGTGGTATGGGGTCGCATGACTTACCCTGCCCAAATTGTTGACCCTATACCCCCGTAGATAGCCGGTACCTGGGAGTCAGGTGTTAAAGATAATGCAGCACCCCACCCATAGGGCCTACAAGGAAGAGGTATTATACTTTGTTAAAGCCACAGGCTAACAATGACCACGGTGTTTAAAGAAATATGAGCTACATAATCCTCCGTGCTATTAGTGTCTTTGATAAGGTCTAAAAATGAAGCCCCGAAAAAAATGTATTTCAAAATGAAGATTAATTGCTTCAAAAAGTCAAAATCTGCAAGCACTCGTTGACCGGATTCACCAACCCATTTCCTCGCATAGACTGACTGTGTGGAGATCTAGGATATTTTATCTTCCACCACAGTGGAAATTGATTATTCATGCATATCTTGCCAATGGCAGCATAATTTTCCAAACTTTTGTATTCTAGGGTGTTTATTTGCCCATTTAAGCACTATGTGGCTCAGATATCCAAGTTTGACAATTTTTTTAAATTGAAGCTCCACAATGTTAGCCTAGTACTTCACCAATAACACGTACCTGCAATCTCCTCTTAGTAAGTGTACAATATAATAGAGGGCGTGCTTCAAAAGAATTAATGAATTTATGTACAATGATACTAGTTAAGTGTTCCAAGAATATTATTAAAGATTTTTTTTCAAGAAATAAAATCGTTTGAATAATTCACTAGATCGTTTCTAAACTGAAGATACAATTTCGAGTTATAATGCATTCAGAAATTAATTTTTTGGTCATGTATTAGAATTGCACAATCAAGAGTCAAATACAAATTTGTCCCATTTATCTTTTACTCGACATAGACATGGACGGTTCACCACTTTTTACTAGATTTGGCCTTGAAATTGAACGATGGGTCGTGAAACAATGCAAGACACCTTCTTACTCACTGCAAAACCTGGGGTGTCTAATTAAACGCCAGTGGTGTTGCCTGATAGGTAATAGATGTGGTGTAGGATTTTAAAGCCACAGGCTAATAATGATCATAGTTTTGATAAACAAAATGTGAGCTACATAATCCTCCGTGCTCCAGGTGTTTTTGATAAGGTCAAAAATGAAAAAAAATATTTCGTTTATTTGGTGCTTTAAAAAGTGAAAATCGTAAGTTGACCGGATTCACCTGCCCATTTTCTTCCATATACTTACTCTGTGTTGATCTAGACTATTTTGTACTCGGCCTTAGTGTTCATTGTTTATTCATTCATATCTTGCCAGTGGCAGCATAAGTTTCCAAACTTTTGTATTCTAGGCTGTTTATTTATCCAATCAAACACTACTATGTAGCTCAGGTAGCAAATTCTGACAACTCTTTTTTTTTTATTTCAGGCTCTACAATGTCAGCCGGTGTCTTTAACACTGTAGGTGTTATTTAAAAAACAAAATATTTTCAAACACAGGGGACTGCTGTATAAAACTTTTTCCAGAGAAATATCTTTATTTTACCACATAAAACTGACTTTTGTAAAAAATAATCAGAGTTTTTCTCTGACAATTTTTCGTGAAAGAGGCTCCAGGAGTATAAGTCAAAAGGGTGTTGAAAACGGGTGTGGCTTGTTATTACGAAGATTCGTTATTCCGAACACACAAATTTCCTATACAAGTACGTGAGGGGTAGTTAATCCGAAGAGGGATGCGGTTTCGTTTTTTTTTTTTTATGTTCGACATTCTGAACACATGTGGTCCATCATTCAATACATGCACCGACATACATGTGGTACAAACTTGGTATGGCTTTTACAGTGTTGGCCGTATGTGGTCCGTCCAGCTCTACTTAAGAGCACGAAGTAGACGTGGGCGATTTACAGCCAACCCATTTAACAATTTGCTTTAAAAAAATGGTTAGCTCTTTAAAATAAATATTAATATACAAATGACATTTGCCAAACAATAACAATCTCGTTGCTATGTTGTACCCCTGGCTCTAAACAACAAATACAAGTAAGGAGGATAACGTGCAATAAATGCTGTAAACGCAGTTTAGGTAATATTTCGTTGTGGTTCATAAGATTGTAAAATTGTAGCAGGAAGTACTTTGATCGCTGAAAAAGAAATTGCTGAAAACTGAAAGACCAAACAATTGCTATAATATTTGGCTAGATTTTTAGTTTTCAAATATTACTCCAAAGTCTTCATCTCCTGATGTAGATATAAGGCTACACCAACCGTAGATCCTACGACAATAAGTGCAGGCGTGGTTCTAGAGCGAAAACTTTAGGGGGCTTCTGAGGGCTTCATTCGCAGCCAAAATTTTCTCGGTCATCCCAGCCGCCGAAAAGTTGCTCAGCAGGGGAGGGGGTGTAGGGACGAGTACGCACTCCAAATCCGAGGTCCAGTATTTTTATTTTTTTACTTAAACTTGGAATAGGTATTACAGAATAGTACCCGTTTTAATGCATAACATAAATAGCTGGATGGCATTCTGCATGGCAGCGCAATCAGCGCTGAATAGGGCAGGGCAAGCGCTCGAGAAATGAATGAAAGTTTAGGATAACAGTTTATTTTCATGAGGTACGTTACTACGTTAGAAAGTTCGTTATGAGGTAGGCAAAATAAGTATGTTTACAGGGCCTATAAGTTACACAGCTAGAAGAAGAAAGGTAACTGTGTATTGGCTTCATAGATTTACAATACAGCACTTAAAGGTATTGGCTAACATTTACCACAGTTAAAAAAATCTGAGCCACATGATTCCCCATGCTACCAGTGTCTTTGATGAGGTCTAAAAATGAAGCCCTGAAAAAATTGTATTTCAAAATGATTATTTAGTGCTTTAAAAAAGTGAAAATCGTAAGTTGACCAGATTCACTTGCCCATTTCCTCCCATAGACTTACTGTGTGTACAGCTAGGTTACTAAAACTCGCCCCAAGTTTTATTGTTTATTCATGTATAACTTGCCATCGGCAGTGTAGCTTTCCAAACTTTGGTATTCTAGGGTGTTTATTTGTCCATTTGAACACTACTATGTAGCTCAGATATCAAAGTTTGACAATTTTTTAAATTGAAGCTCCACAATGTTAGCCTATCACTTTAACTCGTTTTACGTCCATATTCCAGTTACATGACACATTTAGGAAATTCAATATCACAAAGAGCCTACCTTTTGCTGCAATCAGATTCTTCGTAGTTACGAGCGCCGACACACCACGTCAAGAGCTGCAGATGACACTGGTTCGGTACCCAGTATTTGAAGCAACTGGAGTGGGAGTGACCGAAGGATTGATATGCATTTGAGACCTCCAAACCACGCACCATGACCTACAGTTTATGCGCTCCGAGGCCGATTCACCTAGTCTAAATTCCAGACGCCAACGAAAGCTTTCAATTACCGATTTAAAAAGCCCGTTCGTAATTGCAATTTGCGCATGTGCGGATAAAGGTTAACTGAGGACAGTCTCTTCAACCATTTATTTCTTCACCACTAGATAGGTCTTCATGTAGTAAGTTGTTCCAGGTGGGCATTAATGGGTGCAAAGGTGCAGGTATTCTTAATTTAATGAAAGCCATTAACATGGTTTTCTTTTTATTCAATTATAGTGCTGGATGATTTTTTTTTGGGGGGGGGGTGACACCTTGAACATCAATCTAGACTGACTTGTTTTGATTTTAATCATATAATAATATGTTACTCATATAGCAATATGCAAATTGTATATGCACACCTTTTATATAAAAGTTGGCCCTGACAATGAGAACTTGCCTGGGGCTTGTAAGACACAGCCAAAAGCTGTATGTAAGTAGGATTCTAAGTATTGCAGATTAATGAAATAGTTTGCTATTTGGCTCCCATGGAAGAAATATCAATAAGTTTGGATACATTAGCAGCCAAATCCCTCGATAATCACGTGGTGGAGGCAGGGGCGTACCTAAGGGGGCCTGGGGGGCACGTGCCCCCCCCCCCCTCCACACAAAAATTATGATCGGGAAAATTTTTGAACTTGGGATTTGGAGAAAAAGTTACTTTCGTCACTACTCCACCCCCCCCCCCCCCACCTACCCCCTCCTCGCTGATCGAGTTTTCGGCGACTGGCGTGACCGGTCCCCCCCCCCCCAAAAAAAAATGTATATTTCAAGGGCCCCCAGTGCCCCCTGCTGAAAAAAGTCCTAGGTACGCCACTGGGTGGAGGTGAAGGTTGGGCGATTTACATTGAACGCAGCATCATACGAAATGATAACGGGACCTTGCGCTGTGCGGTCAGCCATCAAGCTGTGTTGTTGCGCTGAACAATAGAAATCTCCGCTGGGTGTGTCAATAGACCAGTTTCATCGATTGATGAAGGACAAAATTGTCAATTTTGCGTTTCTTCACACATGGTTTACGAAATTTCAAAACCTGTGCAATTATTCCGCTCATCGAGCATGACATTCATTCACCTCTGTATAATATTTCCCAATACAGTGTCGTTAAGAAAATAATGACAAAACTAGTGAAAAGAAACATTTTGAACAACATATTCAAATCTCACAGTGGGTCGGGCTCACCCCCCCCCAAAAAAAATAATAATAATAATAGGCCTAATAAGACGATACAAACACAACTTTATTGCATGGATATATTCTGACCCCCCCCCCTCCATGACAAAAGGGCATAACTGACATTTTTTTTTCAAAATTGAGTTACATAGTGTAGGGGACTCAGTACACCATGTTCAACATGTAGAACAAAAAAAAATATTAATTAAAAGTGTCCCTTTGTTTCATAATCAGCCTGTTAAAGGGGTATCACGTGTCACGAGCCACTTTATAGTCTGAAAAGCAGACTAGTTCACTTAGTGGAGCAGATAACCCGAAGAATCGTTCAGTTGATGATACAAGCATGAAATTTGGCACAAATGTAGAGTTAAGGTCGCTCTTTCAGAAAAAGATCCTGGCCACGAAAAATTCCAAGATGGCGGCCATTTCCCAAGATGGCTGCCAGATGACATCATTATGAGATAATTGTCAGGTTTATTTTGTTGGATATGTATCAAAATTAAGTAAAATTTCAACTTTGAACTTGAGTGAAAGAAGACTCATAGGAAGCTGAAGGTCAGCAAAAGGTCAAAGGACAGAGGCAGGGGTCAATGACCTTTCTGAGCTCAATGTT
>JZLH01S0068198.1:16819-29897 GCA_001188425.1 Eucidaris tribuloides
AAATAAATAAATAAATACGTAAATAAACGAGTAAATAAAAATATAGACAACCGATAAATTACGTAATTTGGATTACAAATTTACCCTACCATTTTTGCACTCTGATTATTATATACCTTATACCACCATGAACCGGCATCATGTTGCGTAAATTCAGTTTGGTGTGTTTTAAAGTGCAGAAGTATTTTGTGGATATTGCCCAATGACCAGATGAAGAAGAAAAAAGAGGAAAACAACTTCAACATCATCAACAAATTTGGCTTTGTATTCGGGCAAAGGGTTTTTGTCTATGTATACCTCTGTTGGTCAAAGACCCTTTATCCACGTACAGTGCCAAATACTCTCATCTTCTGCATCGAGTTCCTAGACAGCAATACAGATGGGCCAAGTGGAACTGTACAACCAGAGACATATGCGTGGATCCGATGAAATATTCGAAGACGGGGTCATAATCAACCTTGCACTTCCGTATACTAAAAGAACAGGTGAAACCGGGGTTTAGTTTTAAATGTAAAATATTATTGAGAGAAGCAATGATTAAGTAGGCCTACATGGAATATATTCAGAGAGTTTCAATGATTAACTAAATGAAATAAGAATGTCAGTACTATTTTACTTTTTACTATAAAAAAATATATATTTGACGGAAATTGAGCGTCTCGGGAACAATAATTCAGCAAAAAATGTACTTTTCGGCTGATTCGATACTACGAACAAACAAATTACTTTGAAGGAATTTCCTCCCTATAAGCAGACAAATCGCTCTGCGGACTATTAAACCCGGAATTTATGAATATAATGACAAAAAAAATGTCATAATAAAATGCAGTGTGGTAGAGAAAACGTCCAGCGTATCCCGCAAACTTATTTACTATCATTCATGGCTGCAGTGTGGTCAAAAGTTACTAATAAACACAATCGACAATATTACATTGTGTATTAACGTGTTTCTACGCAAGTGTGTTTACTATATTTGGCTTCTGGGGCGTCACTAGACCATTTTGAATGGGGGTGTACATGGTCAATTTGCCGACTAACAAAAATGAAAATGCCGACTGTAACGGTTGTTGAAAAGGCGTAAAGGGAGGCATTCATTTGCTTTCAGGATGACGAATTTGGGGAGGGTCTGGGAGGGGGCTCACCTCCCAAGGTTCCCCCTTCAAAATGTGTGTTTTCTGCCCCATTGTGGATGAAGGAATGCACAATTTATTGACCTTTTTTGTGCAAAAGTTGTTGAAATTGTTGATTGGTGATAAGTTGGGGATGGTCTGGGAGGGGTTTCCCCTTCCAGGGTAAGAAAATGTGACATTTTCGCCTCTAAAAATGTGTGTTTTGGCAGCCATTTTTGATGAAGGAATGCATTATTGACATCCCTTTTTTTCTGCAAAAGGTGTGGCAATTGTTGATTGGTGATAAATTGGGGAGGGTCTGGGAGGGGGCTCCCCTCCCAGGGTGAGAAAATTTGACATTTTTGCCTTGAAAATGTGTGTTTTCAGCCCCGATTTTTGAGGATGGAATGCATAATTGATATTTTCTATATATTGTTTATAGGTTGTGGCGATTGTTTGATTGGGGAGGGTCTAAAAGGGGGCTCCCCTCCCAGGGTGAGAAAATTTGACATTTTTGCCCCTGAAAATTGTTGAGAAAATTTGATATTTTTCCCCATTCAAAATGTATGTTTTCTGCCCCATTGTGGATGAAGGAATGCACAATTGACTTTTTTTGTGCAAAAGTTGTTGCAATTGTTGATTGGTGATAAGTTGGGGATGGTCTGGCAGGGGTTTCCCCTCCCAGGGTAAGAAAATTTGACATTTTCGCCTCTGAAAATGTGTGTTTTCAGCGCCCATTTTTGGTGAAGGAATGCTTAATTGACATCTCTTTTTGTTGTGCAGAAGGTGTGACGATTGTTGATTGATGATGAATTGGGGAGGGTGTTACTCCTCCCTCCTTTCTTCCCTCCTTTATTCCTTTCTTTTTCTTTCTCTCTCTCCCTTTCTTTCTTTCTTTCTTCCTTCCCTCTTTTCTTCTTTCCTTTCTCTCATTTTTTTTTACCTTATTCCTCTCTCCTTGTCTTTCTTTTGCCGACTGGGCGCAAGAATTTGCCGACTGGGTGCGTGAATTTGCCGACTGCGACCATGAATGCGGGGTGTCACACCGCCCCCCTCCCAACACTCCCCTCTAGTGACGCCCCTGTTTGGCTTTACCAAGTTCTCGTTCATAACTTCGATAACCTTCAGTGGTATTTTGGATACGGCCTACTTTTATTTGTTCCCAAAATTCAGAGCTCAGTGGAGACGCACAAAGCAAGGTAAGGTTACCGTACCAGTCGACAACGTCACTTCATACAAGAATGACATCGTCATGTATGGGTAAGCAAAACAAATAATACACTGACTGCTAACAATACTGAAAACTGTTTAGGGGAATAACGTCAAAATTTTGGGTTGGTAGAACCATGCATGACTACCCTCGTACTTCCTCATATAATAACAATTATGCGAAGTCATAGCGTCCAGAGGCGATATTCATAACATCTTTTCAAAATGGCGCAGTCGCATTTTCTATGTATCGATCTGTTATCACTGATTGTTGTGTTTTCCTGTATATCAGGTAAGTAATCAAACCACTACTGCTGCTGCTACTACTACTACTACTACTACTACTACTACTACTACTACTACTACTACTACTACTGCTACTGCTACTACTACTACTACTACTAGAACTACTATTTCTACTACTACTACTGCTGCGATTGTACTTCTACTACTACTGTTCTTAATGCTGCTACTATACTACTACTATTACTACTACTTCTATTACTATTTTACTACTGCTACTACTACCACTGCATTTATAGGAGTAGCAGTACAATAGTAATAGTAGGACAATAGTAGTAGTAGTATACTACTACTACTATTACTATTGTCCTACTACCATCACTATTGTAGTAGTAGTAGTACTACTACTACTACTACTACTACTACTACTACTACTACTACTACTACTAATGTACTATGCAATTGTACTACTACTATTACGATTGCACTACCATACTACTAAGCTATATTACTACTACTATACTACTACTTCGGTTTTTACCTCTCTCGGCTTCCCCCTCTCCTCATTCTCCTCTTTTTCTTCTTCTTCTTCTCCTTCTTCTTCCTCTTTCTTCTTTTTCTTCTTCTTCTTCTTCTTCTTCTTCTTCTTCTTCTTCTTCTCCTTCTTCTTCTTCTTCTTCTTCTTCTTTTTGTTCTTCTTCTCCTTCCTCTTCTTTTTCTTCTTCTTCTTCTTCTTCTTCTTCTTCTTCTTCTTCTTCTTCTCCTTCTTCTTCCTCTTTCTTCTTCTTTTTTATTCTTTCTCTTCTTTCTATATCTCACTATCAACTTTACGGAAAAACGTGACTCTAATATCATCCTTCAGTTAATTCACTTCTAATTTTAACTAGAATTTAACAGGGTCTTGCTTACTATGTTTCGGACTCTGATTGAAAGGAAAATAGCAGAATAACACTCCTCTAGAATCACTGAATCATGTACGCTGTTCAAGGCTTCTGCTGTGAAAATTTCAGGGACAAATGGTAATGTTTTTCAACAGTCACCATCAGTAATGTGACAGTTAATATGTTGTGTAGCTTCGTTTGGGTTCAATATCTATCAGGCTCATACTTTAACTCAGGACGGGCATATTCATATTCATATTCATATTCATTACGCCAATAAATATTTATTTATTGGTGTAAATAATTGGACATCGATTGACATGCGCCGTTAAAACCAACAACAACAACAACATGTTTATAAATAATTAAACAAAATTAACTGACAAAAACTGGTGTATAAACTGTAAAAAGCGTGTTAAACATTAGTGTTTAGGAAGTGATAGCAAGGAATTATTTATATAGAAAATGTATATTTAAAGATTGTGTCATTGATTTGCACGTCAAAAACATCTAAATGAATGAAATCAGCTGAAATCATATCCAATGTGAAGATTAATATAAATAAACACCTCTCATAGAGACTTGGGGTAAAATATTGAGTTTTGGTGAAAATCTGGACGGTTAAACTTCATCCTTTTTCCAATTGCTCAGGAGCAAATTAAAAAAATCCGCGACGTCAAACGTGCACGTGCCGTTCCAAAATGGTTCGATCAGCCGTTAGCCAAATGTCGCGCAGGGGATAGCCGTTAACCAATCAGAGGGCTGCGCTGGTCTTGCTACGGTGCACAGTAACCGCGATTCGCAGTTTGAGCAAAATTGAAACTCACAGAAAGAACAACATTCTGGTAACATGTCGTTATTAGTTTTTCTCATAAAACAACAAATTCATGACGTATGGATCTCAAACTTTCAGCACACCATTTGTAAGTACTAAACTACCGTTTGGTATTGATAATGAAGGGAAGTAATGGACTTGCACATCCCTGACACAATCTTTAAAAATGACACTTTAGAAATATTGGGCGCCGATGTTAAGTGATTTGGCACACGACGTTTAGCCTCTGAATATGTTTGCGATAACAAGAATGTGTTTTAAAAAAGCATTTACTCGCTAAACACAGTTTATACAGTGTGTGTTTCAACTTCTTTTGTCCCTGAGACATTTTTACACTTCTCCCACACGTGCTTGCTTGTCTATTCTTTGTTTCTATCCTGTTCCCTGTCTCACTCTTTTGTCCGTTTTGTCTTCAACGGAGCAGATAACAGTATATCAACGAACCCCGCCATTTTTGGGGGTGGGTGGGGGAAGGGGGTCATTTTTGGTACTTGTGGAGACTACGTATATTGAGCCCGGCTTACTTTTTAGCAGTCTCTTCCGTTTTCAACTTCGTTTATTAACTTAAATTGGCTATGCATGTATGTTTCTTCATGTTCCAACTACTTCTTATGATTTATTGTTTTAAAAATAGAAAAAATATACCAATTGTAGGAATTCTTATTTAGATTTAATATTAACTTGCTAGGTGACTGTTTGTAGAATATAATTTTAAGGTATTGTCAGTACATAAATAGCCTGCATACTTATTATTTTGTATGACACATGAGTTCGTATATGAACTAACATTTTGTCTTATAAGTTGAAAAAGAAATAAATTAATGAATGTCATTCCGATATTATAATATCCAGCTTCAAGTGCGGTCCAAGACTACAGCGTCCGACTCGTGGGCAGAGACCCGTCAGCCCCGTGGCACGGGCTCGTCGAGGTTTACCTCCACGGTCAGTGGGGTACCATTTGCAATACGAACTGGGACGACGTATGGTACGACATCGACGCGGCCGTCGCTGCAGGCAACTCGGCTATCATCGCGTGAGCGTCGTTGACCGTTGGAATTTTTTCGGAGTGGTGAAGGTACCATCGACACATGAGTGACGTCACTTTCCATCCGGGCACGATTTACGAGAATAGCAGCTACATGGGTCGGCTCGTCATGCCACATTATGCAAGACGGCCAGTGAAAATTGGTAAGCTTGAATTGTTGGAGGTGTGTGTGTGGGGGGGCGGTCCTCACCTTGTGTTTCGGCGGGGGGGGTCCACTCCTCGATTTTTAAGTTGATTATGGATTTTCTTTTATTTTGTTATGCTTTTTTAATTTTTGTGTCTGAAGTCTTCTTATTTAAACCTAGCCGTATTGACATAGGCTATATCACCCATAAACAAAAACATTGAAAACAAAAATTGCGGTATCTCCTCTCTTGAAAAGGACATGATATAATTGGGGTGAGAAAAAAAAATGTTTTTGATCAAATTTCTTCTCTCTCAAAACGTAAAATCTTCATCCACTCATATATTACTGATATCAGGGGCGGGCGCAGGTAATAAAAGGGGGCGAATCTCAGGCCAAAGAGTCCGTTCAGTGGAAGGGGGGTGTCGGCGGAAAATTTTCACGACGCCCCAAAATTTCACAGGCAAATAAAAAATGGGGCGGCAGCCCCAACGCCCCCCTTTCGTGCGCCGCCCCTGTTAGATTATTTTTCGTGTAAAATTGTTCTCTTTTTACTTGTCAAGATGGTGGAATACGATTACGAGGTGGATCTGTACCGCAAGAGGGCGTCGTCGAACTTTACGAGGAGAATCATCGACATTGGGGAGCCCTGTGTGCCGAAACATGGAACGACAAGAACGCCGCCGTGACCTGTCGTCAACTGGGATACGCCGCCGGAGGAGTGGCGGGATCTCCAAGCCGTAATCCGGACTACCAATCGCTTTCCCGTTACCTGACGAGGCTGAAGAATTTTTCGTGCCGAGGGACGGAGCTAAGTTTGACGTCCTGCCCGCAAAGCCGCTACAGCCGAGGGTCTTGTACGCCTGCTACGGTGGTATGCCACGAATCTGGGCAGCCGTCGAATTCGAACGCTAAAAGTAAGCATGGATTGTATGAAGAGGGTGGGGGGGGGGGGTTGGCGAAAATTGGACAACCCTCCCCAAAAATCAAAAGGTTCCACATTTTTCGCCAAACACATTTTCTCGAGGGTCTTTATACAATGGCATTACATGAAAAAGCAATGCATCAGCTACATTTTAATCAGCATTCTGCTGTTATTTTATTGTGAAGAGTATTACGCAAAAATATATGATTACGACATTGACTATCATCTATCTATCTTCTATCTATACTTCTATCTATCTATCTATCTAACTATCTATCTTTCTACTATCTATCTGTTTCTACCTCTCGACCTCCTTATTTCCTCTGTCGATTTAAAACGATACCCCGCCGCAATGCGGTCGCTTTTTCCCTTGCATATTTTCCTCAAGTTAGGTTCAGCTTTGTCAGTATTCGATAACCCCCCCCGCAAAGGAAAAAAAAAGGAAACAGTCGTGATAGTAGTAATAATAGTACTTTATCACTTAATCCTCTTCATGCCTACATTACTTTTCTTTTCATTTTTACTTGGTGTTTTTTTATAATTTTATTAAATCATTTTTTGTTGTGTGCCATGCCATCAGTAACAACCCGAAGTTCATCAGTGTCATAGCAGTACTAGGTCTACCAGGTATGACGTGCTGGTACGTTGGGCGTGCACCATGATGCTTGTTGTCATCAGGCCCGGAAGTCACGGAATCGTACTCGGATCCCCCCATCTGGAACGCATGGGTTAGATCAGTCGCCACAAGAGTCCACCGGGTCCAACCGTAATCCGAACACACCTAGCAAACGCCTCTCGACGACTCCGCCAACATCTTTGCGATCAGACGCTAGCGACAGTCACTGCACCGAACACGCGCAGTCCGACCGCCGCGCCACCCCCCTGCCTACTCGCCGACCATCCCACGCGAGGCTGAGATCCCATTGTCGGGCGCGAAGAACGATACGAAGGAACGCGTTTACCACGATTGTGCTGAAATGGAGGCCGAAGATTTCTTCAAGCCATCAATTTTCAGGAACGATGCGTCAATTAGCAAGCAACCCAAACTCCGCCCACGGCTGGGCGGTAAAGGTACGATAGCACATACCGGTAAGCAATGCGAATCAGTAGGTCGAGATGAGGCGATAGACAGAGCCCTATGCCAGAGAATAGCCACCACCTCCGTCTATTTGACGGAACATGCTGACAGTGGAATTATTTCTGCGTCAAAGTAAAATTCGCAAATTTCAGATGAGACATGTGGGATATATATGTATATGGAAAGGCTGTGGTTTTTTTCCCAAAAAGGGCACAAATATAAAGAAATAAGATACTCGAATATCTGATTAAAGTTAACATAAAGAATGAGTAAAGATAACACTTTCGAATGTTGATTTAAATCGCGCGATTTTAAATAAAATCCCAGTCCAACCATAAATGTTTAGCTATATAGTACAAAACGATCTTTTCTTTTTGGTATTATTTGTGCATGGGAAATCAAATATATAAACAAACAGTTGCAAACAAATGCACTGTAAACTCACGAGAAGGGCTAAATTTATAATATTTATAAATCGATTCTTTTCAGGTTGTTCCTCTCGCAAGTCCCCCTCGCACATAATCACAGTAGCTTACGAAGATAGAGTTGGATCTTCAATCTATCAGATCTTCGGTAGGTATCAGGGCTGTAAGCCAGCGCTTAATTACTACTGGAAACATTTAGTGTTGATCAAACTTAACGCCTTTAAAAATCTGCGATTTAAAACGGCCAGGGGCAGATAACTACATGTATATACGATTACTTTTGTATACACGGCTATTTATGACGGTATTTTACTGTTTTAAACTACTTTAAAAAACTATTTAATATCTACTGGCATATAAACTTTGAAAGTATATAAGGTATCATAATATATATTTGCTATTATTATTAACTTTTAACCAGGAGGGTGACGCGTCTAACAATTTAACTTCCAATTTTCATCATATTATGTATGATTGTTTTATAGATGGCCTATTTGCACCAATTATCGCGTGAATTGATTCAGGGTTGCTTGTCAATTTATTAATAGTTGATCCAAACACTGACAAGTCCTTCGCCGCTCAAAGCAAAGTGGCTTAATGACCTATCGTGCGCTGAATGAGCTTTTTCCTTTATTGCGATGCAAACTCAAGCCACTGCTAGCCTACTATATTCGAATATTGAGACTTGAAGTTTGCTATATCAGTTCTTTATTTTATTTTCGAATCGTGACGAGGAAATTTGCGTTTGGTACTGTAAAGAGCTTTCTTGGTCTTTAAGCGCACGAATTGCAATCATCTAAATTTACGATTATTACTACAGTTATATATATTAAATTGGCGTTTTATTTTAATAAAAATATGACAATTAATAAAAATGTGGGTATTTGATCTTTTCGTCCAGAAATTATTATTAATTTTTTTCGTGGCGGCGTCGTGTCTGTGTGATTTAAAAACGTGAGGGGTTGGTGAGGAGTCATTACTTATACAGTGTGGTTCCAGAAAAAAAAACAGATCCCTTAAAACAAAGGCTTATGATGTGCGAAAACACCATGTGCGTATATTGAAAAAAAAATCATACTTCACATACAAACTGTGACGTTATGCTCTTTCCATGATACACTTAAGCAAAAATTATTCATGCATGGCATGCTCTGAGTAACGTGACTTTGAAAATTCAATGTCAACAAACCATTCTGTTGGCTTGATCACTGCACATAAAAGGTGTCCAGCTCGTTAGGTCTAAGGCCAAAAGGTGTAGCAATGGTTTTATGACATTGAATTGTTCAAAGTCTCACGGCACTTCATAGATGACCATACATTAATTATCATTTCATACAGCATATTAAAATCCAAGTTTATTTTAGAAAACTGTTTCCAATATATGCCCAACTGCTTCCGCACAATGAAGCTTTTGTTTCCACGGTTCTTTTTTCTGGGCAAGCACTAGTAGCAAATAGGGACCTGTGTTATTTATCACACTAAGCATCAGATAAAACTCTTTCTTTAGTCGAATCAGATGCTCATGACTTGGATCCAAATTGACAACCTATAGATAATATCACGTACATGAAATATCGATATAAAAACACACATTAAACTTCCTAATGTACTGTGTATATTTCAAAGAAAAAAAAAAACCTGCTCCCTGCACCTCTGCGTTAATTCACTTGTTTAGACAGTAATCTTAAAATGCACTAACAGTTATTGGAGCAAAGTCAGAGTGCCGACAAAAACCATAGGTTCAAACACTAACAGTTAAGCATAATACATATGCCACAGGAATTCATGAACATCTGCCGCGCTAAATTTCCAGCATTAACAAGATTTATCGTTCTGTCATTTGAATTAATTATCACATACTCAGCGGGACGTAACAGTTAACTCAGTGTGTCTCAAAAAACAATTGTTGCAAGGTGAAAACCGCCCTCTTTGGCAATTAGAAAATACTTTATGACATGATGCTTACAGCAACGTCAATGGCATATGTCTTAGCTTTCAAATGCCGTCAAATTTGTTTCAATTTGCGTTGTTTTAATCTTGCAGATAATGTTTAGTGAGAATACGAAAGGGGAAAATCACAATTGTGCCACTTTTACTAACGTCCTTTATAAAGTGACACAATTTGTGATTCCACCCTTTTGTTGTTTACAAGATATCTCGAGAATTTAAATAAGCACTTGAACAGAACAAATGGCATTGAAAGCTAAAACTTTGGCCCTTGACGTTGATGTAAGCATCATGCTCACAACGAGTATTTTCCAATTGCTAAAGAGGGTGCTTTTTACTTGCACTAATTTTTTGCGGAGCATTGTTGCAGCACGTCTCAAAAATTGTACAAGGGAAAAGCACCCTCTTTGAAATTGCGGAGAAATACTGCTTGGACCATGTTTATATCAAACATCAAGGGCACAGTCTAACGCTTTCAAATACTGTTTGTTCTGTTCAAATTGCTTGTTTTAAATCATGAGATATCTTGTAAAACAATAAGGGCTTGGAATCACAGATTGGTGTCATTTTACGGGAAGAGAGAGGCCTGATGCTATCATGTTGTGTCTGACTGTAGTAAAAAGCTGTAAAAGTAGCTAAAAATTTCGTGTTAACTGCAACAATATCTCAGCGATTAAAACAAGCACACTGAACAGAACAATGACATTTGAAAGCTAAGCCTAGTGTTCTTGATGGTGCATGTAAGGCATCAGCGTCACCAAAACTGTTTTTTCTCATTACCAAAGAGAGGGCACTTTTGACTTGCACAATTACTTTTGAGACACACTGTATATACTGGTAAATGAAGCGAAAATAATGACTAACAGGCACAACAATAATTAGGACTTACTCTCGATCTACGAGTGACATATCAGGCATTCAACGCACATAATTTGACAATATAATAATTATACTGTCTTATTTACACAGAGTACCCCACTTGCAGTCAAATAGACAGCTCTTCCAGCGACCCTGCAGTAACGTTAATGGTTCATGTTATTATATATTATGTACCTTCTGTCTTGCTAGAATGCCGAAGCGTCTGGCTAGAAAGCAGAAGGATCACATTATAAGTCTGTTGTGACGCCGGTCGGGCTTGAATATCCGCGACCTTTCATTCGTCAGGCGTACGCCTGCTACCACATGGTGTTCACGTCAGTTTCATATTAATAATCATTAAAAAAAAGCATTACAACGTAGTTCAGAAATTTGAAAAATACATTCTTACATCATACACACGTTGTCTTTGCGTTGTATTTATTTCATTTAGTCATGGAGTACAAGCCCTCCTCAACCGCCAAACTGTTTTTGTTTCTCAAAGAGGTCGTTTTGAGTATGGACAATATCACAAATGAAGTTTCTACATCTAAGTTATAACACTGAAGAAAAACAGTAAAGTTAAATAGAATAGATTAATATATACAGACAAATACACAACAATGACCTACGAAAACAAGATTACACATTATTTCTACATTCATGTATACTTACATTGCACGGCTTAATTATGAATAAACGTACCATTGTATTGGAAGAATTAATATTCGCCATTTTTCAGCTTGCAGTTATTACTAATAACATTTATAATCGTTTATTACACTTCATACATTTAAATTTGCTATGTACAATATAGGGGCCTACACGTGCTAGTGGGAGTATTCGTATAATGAAGACAGTGTTTCCCAGTCCATTCCAAGTTTGATAAAAAAAAAGACCACAGCACATACTGCTATATCTAATTCTTGTGGCTTATCTCGACGACTGTTCATTCACTTTCTTCTATGGAAACTAATCAAGTTCTGTTCCACCTGGATCGGTCTGCTCTCAATAGTGTGTTCCACTTATAGTTTGTTGGCTCTACATGTCCAACTGTAACTTTGCATTGTTCTCCTGCATGTCTTCTTCTTTCGCACCTGATTTACATTCAGGCTTGATGCATGATGTAGCACTGCCAACTTGGAATGGCGGCAAAAGCACGGCTGTTACATATATAGCACTGTTATTCAAAACCAATGAAGGAGCGAGGACAATGCTGAATAGTCACAAAAGTTAGAAAATATAATAGGCTTTCTCAAATGTTGAATAATTAAATATAGAATGACTACTTAGGATTTTGGGATTTAATCTACAGGCAGTCTATCAGAGGCGACGTTTTTTGGGGGGCGGCACGCGATAACATTATAAAGTATACATTGCAAAAGACATAGAAGACAGTGCTACTCCTAAGCAGTTACACGCTCTTCTGAGTAGGCGAGCGATTGCAATCATGATATACTCACAAAAAAGTGAGTCACCCTGATTCACTTTGATGAGTCACCGGTTTGTTCCCGTAGTAACGACGAAACACTTGATGGCATCAGTAAGTCAGCTATATGACTCACTTGCAACGT
This sequence comes from Eucidaris tribuloides, assembly GCA_001188425.1. Classification (NCBI taxonomy): domain Eukaryota; kingdom Metazoa; phylum Echinodermata; class Echinoidea; order Cidaroida; family Cidaridae; genus Eucidaris; species Eucidaris tribuloides. Next base: position 29,070 of record JZLH01S0068198.1, read on the forward strand.
AAGTCTTCATGACTCACTTCTCACTTCAAGTGAGTCATGAGTGACTCACATGCTCCGTTGTTTCGATATACATCATACGAAACAGTGACTCGATCAAGGTGAGTCAAGGTAGACTCACTTTTTGGAAAGGATTTCCTGTTGCGTCCGCCCTACACTAACCCTAATCCACACTTCGCCTTTTTTCACGTTACTGTTTTTTTCAACGGGTCGAGATCGGTTCGCACCCACACATTGTACTGCCATGACTTTAACCTGCGCCTTTATTGGCCATTGCGCCACGAGAGAACGCTGACCAGAAATGGCTTTCCAAATCACATATTATCCAAGATACAATGTATAGAATCATAGACTATCATCCAGTTTCACCGTTGGTGAGCGGCGCATTTCAAATCGCCGACTCTGCAGACTCAACATTGTAACGCCGAAGTGCATTACAATATACAGTTTGTACAAAAAGGTAATCCTGTTTAGAGCTACAAATATTGCCAAAGTATTGTTGCGTATTACAGAGATTTGTAAGTATAGTATCCAAAAAGAGCCAACTTTCCCTCTTTCCAATGATACCTCACTTGCAGCACTGTGTGTCCATGGCATACCGACGTGCCATTGCTCTTGAGAGAATAATGTCAATTCACACGCTTTTCCATGTTTTGGCAGTTACGTACTATATAGCTACATGAAATGTGAGATAACATTCACAATCGGTTTAAAAGCATTGAATCCATTCATTGTTGTCCTTTATCTTTCAGTCCATTGACAAAACATTGGAAAAAAGTGTGCACTTGACATTGTGTCTCTTCAAGACGCATGTACTCGGTCCCCCCCGCC
>JZLH01S0068220.1:3556-21917 GCA_001188425.1 Eucidaris tribuloides
TTTGGTATTGATAATGAAGGGAAGTAATGGACTTGCAAATCCCAAACACAATCTTTAAACATATTATGATGTATATCAATGTGACATGTCATAATTATATAATTACCACTCTCGTCATCACTTTCAATCTTGATTTCCATTGTTCTCCATTCTGACGTTTCCATGGTGACGTCATCCCTCCGAGTGTCCCTCAGTGTCCCTTCGTCCTCATATTGGCCAAGCGGAACCCAAGACATGCCCCACGTAAGATCTGAATAAAACAAGGCGATAGCCAAAATGTCTCTCGCCCAGTTTCGCGTACATAGAAACTTGCTCAAAAACTTAACATTGGGCTCAAAAGGTTGTTGACCCCTGCTGGTGACCCTTGACCTTTTGATGACCTTCAGCTCCCTTTGAGACATCTACCACCCAAGTTTGGTCACAATTGGTCAAATAAGGGCAAAGGTATGGGGCATAAACAAAACTTGCTCAAAAGACTTAACATTGGGCTCAAAAGGGTCATTGACCCCTGCCAGTGACCTTATACCTTCTGATGACCTTCAGTTCCCTTTGAGACATCTGCCACCCAAGTTTGGTCACAATTGGGCAAATGGGGGCAAAGTTATGGTCCTTAATCAAAACTTGCTCAAAAAACTTAACATTGGACTCAAAAAGGTTGTTGACCCCTGCTGGTGACCTTTGACCTTGTGGTGACCTTCAGCTCCCTTGAGACATCTACCACCCAAGTTTGGTCACAATTGGGTAAATGGGGGCAAAGTTATGGGCCATAAACAAAACTTGCTCAAAAAACTTAACATTCGGTTCGAAAAGGCCATTGACCCCTGCTGGTGACCTTTGACCTTGTGGTGACCTTCACATACTTCTTAATTTGCAAATCTGTATGATCAAGCTTCGATCCAAGTTTCATTGAAATTGGAGCATTTAGCACAGTTATTCATGTTTTTGAAAGCGTAACGGACGGACGGACGGACGCCAAAGTGATCCCTTAGCCTCCCTCCACTTCAGTGGGCTCAACAAAAATGAGCCAATTCAAGGAAGAAGAGAGAACTTGGGGGTGGAGGGGGGGGGGGTTGGTGGTTGTTGGGGTGGAACTGGACGTTCAATGTGCGCTTGATGCAACCTCTCTGTTGTGCACCTTGAGAGAATGCACACCTGCCAACCCTGAAAGCCCAGAAATAGGAACAAATTATTTAACAAATTTAAAAAATAGGAACATTCCTGAATTTCCTATACATTACTACAGACAAATTTGAACAAAAATAGGTACAAAGGGGTTAAAATTGCTCTTTTCTTTTCCAAAAAAAAAATGGGATTATTCCTATTTAATAGGAACAGTTGGCAGGTATGAGAATGTCATCATTTGTAGGTCTACAGGGTTTTGACCCTTAAAGGCACCTAGGCACCATTGGGACCAGACAAATCATTTGAGTAACATTGTATCCCCTTGCCCTACAAATTGCTTCCTTTGAGAATCTTGTAATCATCTCCTATGGATTATTCCTGCCATGTTTCTTCTAAATCCATTCCAGTTTCTTAATGAAGAAGCTGGAAATATGAATCCTCCCCATAGTCCTACCCTCAAGCATGTCCCTTACCCAAGGAGAAAATGGAGTCGCCATGGGCATCATCACAAGGAACATTTATTCTACACCCCTATTGGAATCTGCACACAATGTGACTTGACAAAACTTGTGCTGGATCTAAAGAAGAGGTTTAAAAATGACAAGGTTTTGACCATTTGGGATCCACTGAAGAAGAAAGAATCTGCTACTAGTATATACTGTTCAGGATGGTTCTGTCAAGGTTGGTCACAATCCAATCATGTGTTTAAAGGCAAAGCATCTTCTTTTCATGCCTAAAAATTAACATTTGTAGTTGGTATACAGTATGGAAGAAAATACATGTATCTCTGAAGTACCTTCAGCACAATAGAGAGGCAAGAAACTCAAGTTTTAGGGGAATTGTTGACCATTACACTTTGATTTGAATTATTGTCTACTAGAGACAAGATTTCCGAGTCTAGTTTCTGACCCGTATGGTGCATGGGGTTCGTCATCATGCATGTTGTGAGTTTACAATTGTGCACCATTACTCTTATGTAGATTAGTATTCATCTGTAATAATGCTCCTGGCTAAATTGACCCAGTTTGCCTACAATAAACACCTATCGGCAATTGTTTCGGAGAGAAGGGGTGGTACATTTTTCAAATTCTTGGTAGTTACAGTTCTTCAGATTTCATAAATTAGTCCTTCATAAATAGCCTGAGGAATTACTAACATTTGCACACCACAAGCAAGTTATGGTACGATATGATTACCAATTTACCATGTTCTGTTTTAGGTTCTGTCTTGAGCTTTCTTGCTACGTCAGCCATCCTGGAGTCATTCTGGGTAATTCCTTCCTCCTCATACAGCAAATGGCTGTGGTCAGTGCTGATTAATTTGCAGTTAAGATCTGAGTTAAAAGAAAACATTACATCAGTGGCTGTCATCACGAGAAAAAAAATTATATCCCCTTACCCTACAAATTGCTTCCTTTGAGGATCTTGTAATCATCTTCTTCCATGGATTATTCCTGCCACGTTTGGTCTAAATCCAATCCTGTTTCTCAATGAAGAAGCTGAAAATATGAATCCTCCCCATAGTCCTACCCTTAAGCCTGTCCCCTGCCGAATGAAAAAATGGAGTCGCCATGGGCATTATCATGAGGAACATTTATTCTACACCCCTATCCGCTGCACACAATGTGACCTAACAAAACTTGTGCTGGATCTAAAGAAGAGGCTTAAAAAATGACAAGGTTTTGACCATTTGGGACCCACTGAAGGAAAAAGAATCTGCTACTAGTATATACTGTTCAGGATGGTTCTGTCAAGGTTGGTCACAATCCGATCATGTGTTTAAAGGGAAAGCATCTTTTTTTCATGCCTAAAAATTAACATTTGTAAATACACTACTTGGTACACAGTATGAAGAAAATATATCTGAAATACCTTCAGCACAATATAGAGGCAAGAAACTCAAGTTTAGGGGAATTGTAGTGACCGTAAGACTTTGATTTGAATTATTGTCTACATGTACTAGAGACAAGATTTCCGAGTCTAGTTTCTAACCCGTATGGTGCATGGGCATGACAGGAATCATTCTTTAAAAGCTCGATCCCGCTAAATGCATTTTACTACTTATCTTTATCTGAGATTGTGGCCAGCCTAAGTAAACAAAAACGCTGAGCAGTGATTCCCTACCAGATAAGCAACCTTGGCAGGGTGTCAGATGATCATGACAGACAGTAGTCTCGCGCACAGTACTAACAAGTGAGAGTGGGGCGCGATTCAAGAGTGCAAAATGTTGTTATATCTCCAATTCTGGGTCATTTTCCTTCGTTAGAAGTTTGATCTGGGTTTTTATCTAACTTATGAGTACTTTCTGGACATTTGAATAGTTAAAACAAATGAAATACATAGTTCCTACTTCCCATTTCTTTTCAGGCAGTGCCCTGGAAGAGTCTATTTACACTATTACGTAAGATGAGGATTGCAGGTGTAATCCAAACCACCACCGATCCTGCAATGATGCTAGTCACTGATAAGACTTTTAACATGTCATTTGGATTGCGGGTTGGCATTCCCCACCTAATAGGGCATTCAGAATGCATAGGATCATGCACTATAAATGGTGGGGTAAAATTTTAACGAACGAATCCCGTAATGGGGTTGGTCATCATGCATGTTGAGTTTAAAATTGTGCACCATTAAATGCAGATTAGTAGTCATCTGTAATAATGCTTCTAAAGTGACCCAGTTTGCCTACAAGAAACCTATCGGCAATTGTTTTTAGGAGAGGGGGTGGTATATTTTTCAAATTCTTGGTAATTACAGTTCATCAGATTTCATAAACATGTTCTTCATAAATAGCCTGAGGAATTCCTAACATTTGCACACCACAAGCAAGTTATGGTACAGTATAATTACCAATTTACCATGTTCTGTTTTAGGTTCTGTCATGAGATTTCTTTCTACGTCAGCCATCCTGGAGTCATTCTGGGTAATTCCTTCCTCCTCATACAGCAAATGGCTGTGGTCAGTGCTGATTATTTTGCACTTAAGATCTGAGTTAAAAGAAAACATTCAGTGGCTGTCATCACTAGAAAAAAAAATAACATGTCCAGATTAACACAAATACAATACAATTTAAAGCACAAGTTTTGTTTTGGTTGATCAGACAAATTTTTTGTCAATTGATCTTTCACAAAATATTCTATTGTCACCCCAGTCATCAGAAAACAATCAGCGCCAAATGCTTTCACTTTATGAACTATAAAGCGTACAATCGGCCAATTCGGAAGCCGCTATTTCTTGCAATAGTTCATCAATGATATCACTCAAGCCAAAGTTGAGAAGGACACTAAAAATAATTTTTGGCCCAAGTTTGCCTATTACCTTTACTGCGTACGAGGTGAACAGCTCGATCATCACTAGCTACATGTACATGTAGTTAGAGCGGTAGAAGCACACAAAGTTCGTCGTACGCGCGCATACGACGGGAAAATCACTGTTCTGTTCGCAAAACTTCTGGGTTTTCAATTCGATCAAAGTCAGCACGATATGCGATATCGATACTATCAATAGCAATACAGGATCAGGCGGGACATGCCAATACAACAATTTTTTTTTTAGGCCTTATCTATGAGAAAATTTGGGTTCCCCCCTCCAGGGGTGTGAGTGACCACAAGGAAAAACAGCGGAAAAAAGCTGAAATTGCAAAAGTTCCTATACTCTTGTACAGGGGAAATTCACAAAAAGCTGAAAATAAGCTGAAAATCAAAAACAAAAATAGCTGAAATCAGATAAAAAGCTGAACTCTCACACCCCTGCCCCTCCCCGAGATTTTACATTCTGAGTTAATTACTCAAAAAATGTGAAAGTTTCAGATTGAGCAATTTTCAGGGCATTGATAGATCATATAGGTGTATCTAAAAAACATAACTGCAAGAATTTCCTTTTTTACCATTTACCAAAACTAAACTGTGGGGTAAGTGAACTGTGAAATTTGCCCTTTGGCCAATATACTTTAAGATCAAAATCTGTTCAACAGTACTAAAGTTATCGGTTAGAACATGTAATTTACACTAGAGCACTCGGCCGGGGGACCTGTTTGAGCATATACTGCATCCCCAGAACCTGTCCCCTCATCCCCCATTTCGATGAATTTTACGCTCACGGGATTCTAGCTATTTGAAGCATTTATTTACATTTGCAGTGGGATTTTTAAATAATTCATAATTATGCATTTGTCAGAAATAAGTGCACAAACTGGTTTCCTCCTATATGCTACCAGTCCATGTCACACTTTTGGACTTTATAGTCCACAGAAAGAAAATCATTGAAGTTTTGACCCAAATATCTCTTCCATATTCAAGATGGTTTGAAAAAAATATCTATACGTCATACGCTTTGTACACAGAATCAATCGCATGTTGGCCAAAGTGCCGGATTTCTTCGAGTTGTACCATTTCCCCCCAAATTTTAGCCTAACCATGACAAGTTTTTGGTGCATGGTTCCCTATTTAAGTAAAAAATGTGTTCTGAGCTGACAAGGGTTGGCATGTTTCCTGGACAGTCACCTAGGCTTATTTCCCGGATGGGCGGGAAATACTGGTAAATATGAGACACATTACCATATAAGTGAGATGATTACTGTTTGCTTGTATTGGTTTCCAAGAGGTCATATTCTCTTAAGGCATTTTTGGACAAGTTTGTGTATGTTTGAGTCTGTCAATCATTTTATTTTAATTATCTGATGTTTTAGGAAGCCAGATTTAGTTATCCTGGCTCTGGCTCACTGCCCAATGAGCCTGCAGTAGCATCCTCTCCTTCATCATGATGCCCCCAAGTCCTGCCCTTGTCCTGGACAAGACCAGCAGAGTATGGGCTAGTCTGAAGGCTTCAACCTATGTCCAAAATGTATGTTATTTTTCATCAAATAAACAGAATCGAAGAGAGTGCTGTAAGAACATGCCAAGAATAATTTTTGAAAAAAAAGCATTAGTTAAAATAATTTTATCTAAATAATATGTGTATGGCATGTGTACCTCTCAATGTCGTATCTATAATTAGACCGAAAAAGTATGTCCCTTTTGATGAGCGAGTGTTTTCTTTATTGAAATACTTTTCACAATTAAACTTCATATAAACTTATAAATCATCAAAATTCACCACCATGACACGTCACGAGGATAGATCCCTGCCTATTCCTGCTTTTAGTCTTCATTACAGGGTAGGAAATACACAGGGGCTGAGGGCGATCTAGCCCCCCAAATTAGCAAAATAGCCCCCTGAAATCACAAAACAGCCCTCAGTTTTCCTCATAGGGTTCAATGTATGAGATAGTAAAATCACTAAATCAGGCTTGAAAGTAGCCACCCAAAATAAAATTTCCTGCTTTATTAAAAATAATCACAGACAAATTGCATCTAAATAACCCTGAAACTGTAATTCTGAGGTCAGCCTTATTGATTTTTAAGGCTCCACTGATGGGAATTGTGGTGGACAGATGATAGAGCCCCTTAAAAGTAACAAGCGGTTTTGCTAATTCCGTGTACATACACAGACATTACTGTTTTACCAATGAGATGGGGTTGTCTGTTACGGACAAATTTATGACGGTGGCGACATGTATGCCGTCAGGTTCAGTTGCAATAAATACGAAGCGTGAAATTGATATCCGTGGGCAATACTTTGTGACGCCCTTGCTTATTTCAAGTTTTTTGCCTCCCTGGCAACAATTTGTGCCATGAAAACGAAACCTAGCGGCAAATTGTCGCCACTGTCAAAAATTGTCATCAGGCGCTGAACTTATGTGTGCAAGGAGTTCAGGGCTGCCACTCAAAATTGTGATTTCCCCCTACGCCGCATGCGTATTTTCCCCTACGCACACCACTTTTCCCCTACGCCTAATTATCCCAATTTTCCCCTACGAACCCATGTTTTCCCTTAGAAAATTAACTTTTCCCTTACAAAGGTGTGTTTTCCCCTTCAAAATAACCTTGGTAAATGCAAAATATTGATCACAATTTTTTCGCCGGAGATGGACAAAATATATGGACCAATATATAGGAAATCCATTGAAAATTTCAAGAATATTTCTGAAAATTGTCAAAACCTCCTACATCCCCTACAAATCATTAAAACCCCCTACGTTTCTCCCACGGAAGGTCATTTTCCCTGTAGGTATCCCCTACAACCTACGCAAGGCCAAAATCCCCTACGGTAGAGGATTTCCCCTACGAGTGGCAGCCTTTAAAGGAGTTACTATTATATTAGCGAGCTCGCTAAGTAACTCCTTGGTGTGTGCTTGTGTCTGCGTGTGTCAGTGCGTGCCTTGCATATGCCTGTTCTGTATTTCAGTATTTTGTGTGTGTCTGTGTCTGTCTGTCTTTGTGTGTGTCTGTGTGTATAGGTCCTATGTGTGTTTGTGTCTATGTCTCTGTACTGACACACATACGGCAGTGTGTGGGGGCTTCTAAACTTCTACACAGAATTTGACCCACAAACTTCTACACACAACATACACACTCAAACATACACACACACACTCAAATATACACATGCACATGACATGACACACACACGCAGAAACACATAGACAAGACATATACACATATCAGAGGAGGAAGAATGGCAAACAAAATAAGAAAAAAGAATGAAATAGAAAAGAATAAAAAGAAGAAACCATAAAAGAAGGAAGAATGGATAGAAAGACGAGCAGTTCAACTGCACGCAGTCGATGGGTATGCATCCGCAGTCCGCACTCCCATCCAATTGATGTAATTTGAAAAGCTTCAAGTTACCATGGTAGCAAGACCAATTAGATGAATAAGCATAAGCCTATGTGACACTTGACCAAGTTACAGTAAAATCCAATTTAAGCAGTTATTAAATTATCGTGACAATGAGCTCAATTTTAAATCAAACAGTGATTTACTTTATTTATATCATGAAAACATAAACATTGCTTTGACTTGTAACTTGGCTTTCTTTACATTGTGTGTAATATCAGCTCAACCAACCAAAACTTCTGATATGCACCAGCGTTGCGAGTACACGTTCACTGCGCTGTTGTGCTCGTGTATTCGATTTTATTTTAGTACACGAGTGCTGTATTATTAGCACTCTATAAATTGTTACGTTAGTAACTTGTAGTTTGTAAATTTGCATATATATATTTCTAGTCTCATACCGTATTTTTGCAGTTGAGACATTGTATTTTATATCTGGTTTGCAGTGCCGCTGCTTTGCTCGATATTTTGGGGTCATTAGACCTAGCGCACTTGTCTGCTTGTCATTTTCTATAACCCGTTGCCCCGCACTTATTGTGTATGTGTTCTGTGGGCACGGGTGTGTCTTGTATTTCAGCGCTTTCTTGTGTCCACACCCATTGTCTGATGCACACAGCTTTTGCGGTGTGGATGCATCATTGTATTTGTAGTGTAGACGCATCATATTTTCAGAGCGACGCTCGCTCTGGTATTTGATATTTACACTGCTCCCTTTTCCATCGTGAAAAAAATAAATTGGTGGGAGTGGGTGTGGTGTAAGTCCAAACCAAATTTGGGGATTTGTAGTTGTCTGCACACCTTGTAGTTTTTCTGTATTTGCGCAAACTGCTGCTCTAGGAACTTTGCATGTGCAGACCTTTTCTTGTCAACAATTATTAACTTGTGTAACGTTAGGATTTTGTACGGCATTCATTGGCAGTGCATGTACTGATTGCTACTTTTGGTTCATTTATTAGAGGCAACTTAGCCTCTGCTGTAATTGTTATATCATTACTGTTTAGCGCTTTGAGCTCTTGCTATAGAGTTCCTATGTGCAGTGCTTGTTGTTTTGCTTTGCTTGGTAAGAGATAAAGAGCGATTCCATGGCGCACTGTCGATAACCAAACAGCTTATCATCTCCAACAACGACTCTCAACTCATAAGTTCTTTTCAGACTTGCACGCTCATTGGCCATTCCAGCAATGATTTTGCTTGTCAGCCAATCCGCTGCAAGGTTGAAAGTTGTTAACACAATACCTGTATATAATGGAATATTGTGGTTGGAGTTTCGGGTAAACTAATTTAGAGCTTCCTTTATCCACAATATGACTGCGCCGGCCTGTAGTGGGGTTGATGTTTTGTAAACAACACAAAGTCTTGTTATCACTGTTACGACTTACGGGTGATATGTTTATGAATTGTTATCTGAGTAAAGTATCTTGTTCCCCTTTTCAAATGATTCCCCGTCTAGTACTGGATGCATGGGGGGGGGGCGCAAGAGATGAAGCGAGCGAGGACTGATTAGTGACAGACGCGGGGTGCTGAGTTAGTGTGATGGTAATTAATTTGAGACACCTTGGGGCTTCGTTAAGCTGGGCAAAAGTGGGAGGGGTTGAGTCCTTAAAGGCAGTGGATCTCATTTGCAAACATCCCCGCAGACCAGGAAAAGATAACCCATGCCCTTAGGCTATTGATGAAGGGCATATCTGTGAAATCTGGGGGAGAGTAATTGCTTAGAATTTGTAAAATGCGAAAGAAAAACAATAGCCGTTTAGTGTACTACAAATCAGAGTCTAACGGTCACTATAATTCCACTAAAACTGAGTTTCTAGCTCCTATATTTTGCAAAAGGTTCCCAGATGGCATTTTCTTCTAAATGCCATTGTGTTTACACAATGTTAATTTTTAGGCATGCAAAAGAGATCCACTGCCTTTAAGACACCCAGTCAACATGATAGCCCACGCAGTCTAATTCTTGATAAATGATCTGGTAACCCAATTTTCTGTTCGAGATATTATTTTGGGATGCAACAAGTTAATCTTGTCATTCTTCTTTATCTTCTCTTAACTAGCCTACATGCTACATGTATTTTGATCTAATTAATTGCAGTATCAGTATCTACTCACAGATCATTGATTGTATGAAAATGTAATGAATGCAGCATGTGATCAAAAATATGTAAAAAACAAATAGGGTTTCCACATGACAGTTTTAATATTTTTGTAGACTTTACGAAAAGTCATTTCCATCTTAACATTTTAAATGCACACATGACAATTTACTGGCTGAAACATTTTGTGCATGTACAAAGTATATTTTGTTGTATTCTCTTTTGTTAAGGGCAGCATAAACAATAGAGAACATAAAATCAAGACAATCATTAGTTATTTTGCAAGAAACAAAAACTGACAAAGAGTTGCAGCCAATACTCAAATATCGCGCCAAGCCAAGTGAGGGCGATTACCCCAGTGATTGCGTCGCCCAAAAATTTTAGAAAGTATAAAATATACTTAGTCTATGTGGGAAAGTACGAACAAACTTTTTGAAGTATAATTTGTTTCCAGGGATTCAGTTTTATATCAGAATCTTCATCAAATATATTATATATACCATGCCTAAAAAAACATGTCTTTTCTATGCGTATTTTGAAAATTCTTCTACCGTGGGAGGGGCACCCTCCCACACATACTCCTCCCGCTCGGTCGCTTCGCTCCCTTGCAAGTATGACTACACACGTACAGTTTTCCACATACTTCCTGTAGACCTACATCTTTTTGAAATCCTGACTGCAATCCGTAATAATCTTTATAAAATATACATGTATCTTTAAAATAGGTATTTACCCCGGTATTTACCATGCCTAGAATCACGCCTTTTTTGCGTATTTTCCAAAATTTTCTGCCGTGGGATGGGGTTATCCACACCCTCCCCCAGAGGCGTCGATCCTGGTGGGGGCGCGGGGGGGGGGGGTAAGTCGCCCCTCCAATGAAAATATTGGGGGGAAAACATCTGAAAATATCTGAGTTACATAGTAGTGTTCGAATGGACAAATAACACCCTAGAATACAAAAGTTTGGAAAGTTACACTGCCAATGGCAAGTTATGCATGAATAAACAATTAAAACTCGTTAATAGCCTAGGTGTACACACATTAAGTCTATGGGAGGAAATGGGCAAGTGAATCTGGTCAACTTACGATTTTCATTTTTTTAAAGCACTAAATAATTATTTTGAAACACAATTTTTTCAGGGCTTCATTTTTAGACCTCATCAAAGACACTGGTAGCATGGGGAATCATGTGGCTCAGATTTTTTTTAACTATGGTAAATGTTAGCCAATACCTTTAAACTTACAAAATTGTCAATTTTTTGGCGCGCTTTGCGCGCAAAATTCTGGATTGCAATTTGGCACGCAGAGCGCGCCGAAAATTTGTGGCATCTTTTTCACTTTTGCCCCCCCCCCCCAAATCCGAAACATGGATCGACGCCCCTGCCCTCCCCAACTGCACGGCTGTTTCCCTCCCTCGCAAGTATGATACCCAATCCATAATCTTGATAAAACATACCATTGAAATATGCATTTAATATACCTAAAAATCCGTCTTTTCTACGCGTATTTTTTAAAAGAAAGTTCCTAGTTCTTGGGAGGGGGTATGCCCCCTCCTATGACCCTCCCACACCCTCCCCAGCTCGGTCGCTTCACTCCCTTTCAAGTATGACAACGCAATTACAGTTTTTCACATAATTCCTGTACATCTTTTTGGAAACCTGACAACAATTCATAATTTTTTTAAAATAATAAAATATAATAAGATGTATTTTACCATGCAGAATCACGTATTTTCTATGCATATTTGTAAAACGTTCGCTAGGCGGGTGGGAGGGGGGGTAGACACTCCCCCTCGCAGAGTGGCAGGGCGGGGAAACCGCGCGCTGCTGCCTCCGCGGGCTTGGGGGTCGTGTTTTGCTCGGCTGAATGTAGGACTACGAGGAAAAAATTTGGGCGGTGCAATTCTGGAGTATTTCTCAATATTCCTGTGACAACATATTTTTGCTTTAACATTGAGAGTTTGGATTCTTACTATCAATAACGACTTCTGGGACGTAGATGCTTGATAAACTGAACCGGGAAGGGAGTAGTAGTTGGCGTAGGAGGAGGTGTGGGAGGAGTTGGGGGTAACTCTGATTTTGCCGATGCTAGAATCCAAGTCTTAATCTATGGCGTATCATGTTCAAAAAAAGGGTAGCTGAGAACGAGCCGGCACGAGGGTACCTCCCAGGCACTCAGGCCCCCCACCCGGCTACGTCATTTTGCTCGGTTTTGAAATACATAATTAAGACTTGAGTGTTAGGGATGCGAAATACATGATTGGGTTAGATAACGTAATACGAATTGATAATCGGAGATTCACAGATTGTAACATTATAGCTTCGTTAGTATATTTTGACACAAAAATTACAGATATGATAATAAAAAATAAGTCTTCATAAAATATATTCGTTTAAAATATTTATTTACATGCCCAGAAAGGGAGAGCAGTATCCGAGTAAAAGATCTGCTCACATCTCGCTCACGCTTCACTGAAGGTCGATAGTCCGGAGTGCCGATAGTATGCGGTCGTAAAGTCGCGTTGGTGATAGGCGAAGCGGGCTCGAGTGAGTGAGGGGGCGACGGTCATATAGGTCGGGGAGTAGGGTTAGGGTGGGGGGGGGGGGGGGGGGGCGGGGGTTCTGTCTTGTTATTTTTTTTGGTTGGGTGGTTTGGTTATGTTGTTTGTTTACTCTCTCTTTTTTATCTTTGGTATAGTTTTATTTTTTGATATAATTATTATTAGAAAATTATTTGTGTATTTATTGTATATGGTTATTATACTTTATTGTTATTATTAATTTTTTATTTTTAAAATATAATTATTTGTTATATGTTTTGTTCTGGTTTTATATAAAGTTATTATACTATGGTTATTATGTATAATTGTTATTGGTTTGTCTTTTAGGGGTTTTTTGTTGGGTTGTGTTGGTTTTTTTTTTTTGAAAAGGGGGGGGGGGGGGGGGGGGGGGGGGGGGGGGGGGGGGGGGGGGGGTTTTTTTTTTTTTTTTTTTGTTTTTTATCTTTTTTTTATTCGGGGGGAAGAAAAAAAAAAAAAAAAAAGAAAGGGGTGGGGGGGGGGGGGGGGGGGGGGGGGGTTTTTGTTTTTTTGGGGGGGGGGGGGGGGGGGGGGGGGGGGGGGGGGGGGGGGGGGGGGGGGGGGGGGGGGGGGGGGGGGGGTGTTAGGTTAGGGGGGTTAGGGTTAGGGTTAGGGTTAGGGGAGATAACGTATTCGCGATGTCGATAAAAAAAAATATGGGGAAATATTTTCCTTGAGTAGTTGTCGAGGGGGCGATTTCCCTTTGGGTTATTGTTAAGAACGCCCATGGGTTCGTATGCAATTGACTTTTGATCTCGAATTTTGATTTACTATATTATATTCGGGCCCGGACTATCGGCCTGTAGCAGCAGGGAAATCACGTCTTTTCAGGTCTTACGGTGTAAGGCAGGCGGCGGTTCTAGGGGGGGGGGGGGGGGGGTGGGGGGGGGGGCTTCGGGGGCTTGAGGCCCCCCGCCCCCAAAAAAAAAAAAAATGCTCAAGCCCCGCAGAAAATTTCGGACAAAACATGTTTTACAATGAAATATTAATAAATAAGCCCCGAAGCGATCTAGAAAATTAAATATTGATAGAAAGAAGTTAAAGAATTGCTTTAAATATGTATTTGAGCATGGCCAGAAAACCGTCTTTTTAAAACATATTTTCAAAAGTTCTCCTGGCTCAGGTCGGTACGCTCACGCGCTACCATTTACATTTTTTTTCACATAGCCTACTTGTTTTACATCTTCTTGAATAGCTGACAACAATCCTACAATAATTTTCATATTAATAAGATATTAAAATTTCTTGCGTGGGTTCCCGCATGCACACCGTCTGCCGCCGCATTGTAAGTATACACAGTTTATAGTTTTCACATGGACTTGCCTGAACAATTCTTCTGAAATCTGATCTTCATCAATATAGCTTTAAATATCATTTACGTCATGGCTAGAAAACACGTCTTTTCTGTGCATATTTTCAAAAAGTTCCTACCGGCTGGGGGCGTTGAGGGGGTGGTGGGTGGTGGAGGGGTTCCCACTCGCGCACACCTCCCCACTCGATCTTAGCCCCGCAAGTATGACTCCAAATCTAATCTTGATAAATATGAGCATACGGAAATATTATGTATTTATCATGCAGAAAAGACATCTTTCTATTGCGTATTTTCAAACGTTTCTACTGGGTGGCAGGGGTTCCCTCCACACTCCCCCGTTGCAGTTTCGCTCGCTCGGCAGAATGACTGGCAGTCACAGTTTATTTGTTTCTTGTAATCTTTTGTGAAAATAATACTTATATAATCTCATAAAATATACCTTGTAATATGTATTACTTGGCATGGCGCAGAATCACGTCTTTTTCTATGTGTATTTTAAAAGTTTTCCTACCGCAACCCTCCTCGGCTCTGTTCTTACCTTTGCAAGTATGACTTCCATTCCTAATTTGATAAAATATACATTGCCAAAATGATATTTCAATCCTAGAAAAACTTTTTCTTGCGTATTTTCAAAAAGTTCCTAACTGTGAGAAGGGGTATTCCCTTCCACACTCCGTTGTAGTTTCGCTCCCATCAGGCAAGAATCCTTTCCAATTACAGTTTTTCGAGGATATCTTCTGAAATCCTCTTGCAATCCTGAATCTTCATTAAATATACTCAAAAATATCATTTTCTATGCTAGAAAACACGTCTTTTGTGTGGGTATTTTCACAAAGTTGACTACGCGTGTGAGGTTGGGGTTGGGTGGTAGGGGTATCCCCTCACACCTCCGGCGTCGCGCCTAAGTAGTTCCTCACAAGTATGCCTTCAATACTTATTTTGGATAACGATATACCATTGCGAAAAATATGTATTTACGATGCTAAGAAAATACATATTGTTTCTATGCGCGTATTTTCAGCAAAGTGTCCTGGGAGGGGTATGGCCCCTCCTAACGTGCCCCTCCCCTGTTCGCAGGTTCATTCTCGGTCAAAAGTCAGCTGCCCAATGTGTTTTAATGTTTTCGCTGTAATTTTTTGTGAAAATAGATGCCTAATAATCTTAATAAATATATCTTTACAATATTTAATTTACATGCAGAATACATTTTTCTATGGGTATTTAAAAGTTCGGCTACCGGGGGTGGAGGTGGTGATCGCCTCCCACCGCCCGCCCCCCCCCCGCCCCCCCCGCCCCCCCGCCCGCCCCCCCGCCCCCCCCCCCCCCCCCCGCCCCCGCCCCCGCCCCCCCCCGCACCCCCCCCGCCCCACCCCCCCGCCGCCCCGCCCCCCCCCCCCGGCCCGCCCCGCCAGTTCCCTCGGCGGTCTGGTCTTCGGGCTCCCTGATGTTTGCGTAGCCACCTGTCAGCGACCGCGCTCAAAATTTTTGGCTCAGAACGGCGCGGCTGTTGTAAGGTGGATCGCCCTTGCCAGAGGTGACCGGTAGGGTTGCGTCAGCTAGCGCCGCCCCAGTAGCCCTAAGATTTTGCTCTAGAACGGGGTGGTGTCCATAAAGCTTTGTAGTTACAAACGGAGATTTCGCACGACTGGTGATACTTTTGTGCTACATGTAGAACGCATGAAAAACTGATTAGCACGCCAAGGATGAAGTATAGAGTCGTTCGTAAGTTGTTTGTATTACGACGAGCTTTATGAAACACCCCTGTTTAGGGCACAGGCCGTGTCGCGGGGTTCGTGGTTCACAGAGTTAGGATGTGGCAGCACAGGTCACACCAATGTTGTACTTGGTATGATAGCGGAATTTGTCATAGTAATGCTGGAAGGAAGTAGTGATTATTTTCGTTCTCAGGTACATTGAAAACTACCATGCCCCGAAAACAGGACAAGCTGGAGGTATATGCTGTAATTTTGCCCTAAGTTTGCTATTTGGATGAAAATCATACTGCCGGTTATATCTGTAAAAAATAGGCCATAAAACGTCGTTTTGGGGGCTCGAATGCAAAAATTTCCTGCTCTGGAGGGGGGAATCCCTTCACAACTTCCGCCGGCCCTCGGTGGGCTTCGCTCCTGCGCAAAAGGTCGGTTCATCAAAGGATTTTTTTTTCGAAACCCTAAAGGAAAATCTGTCTTTTGAAAAGGGCGACCTGTTTAAGTATCAGTGTTGCTATAGTCATTAGGTTGGTAAAGTTTTTGTTCTTTTTTTCAAACGGCACCTCTTGAAAAAGTGTGAGGCACGGACATACTACAGCTAAGTACAGTTACTGTTCAGTGACCAATGATTTCAGTTTTAGCAACGCTGAATATTACGGGCTTCCGTATGGCCGTTATAGGTGATCCTTGACTGAACTGGATGAATTTTTTGTAAATGAAAGAAAAGACTACGATGTTGATGTGTCCATCGGATGTTTTCACAGTGATCCAGAGAGAAGTCGACCTTACATCCTTAAAGTGGAGTCACGACTCCTCGTGAATTGGACTTTTGGGACTTAGCCGTGCAACACTACACACACTGACATTTATCAAGGTATATGGAGGATGCGTGAAAGCTGATTGACAGCAATGTCGGCGGTCACTTCTGAAGATTTCAGATTTGCACATGCCTGTGATTTGTGTAGCTACATGAATCATAAGATGTGGGACGTATGGGGGACTCGCATTACATGAATATTATTAGTCGCCCATGGGAAACTCTTTTTTGTTTGAAATCATCGAGTTGGCAGCCGTATCACAGAGCAATGACAAGCAGAAAGTATACTAAGATTAGCAAGAACACTGTCTTAATTCATCAAGCAGTAATGCCACTGTTTAAATGTTCTTACTTAAATACCGTACCTTGACAGGAGAGATATAAGAATCCAGCTTAACAGCTTCTCGGGTCCTCTAAAACTCTTGCAGTCGAGCAGCGGCGCGCGCGCCGCGGTCCGGCGGCGATGTGTGTAGGCGCTAGCTTGTGATTATCGGCGCGGCCAGGTCGATTCGGACGGTGCGTCGATATTGTAAGATTTGCGTGAAAGGGCGTTCATAGGACCGCGGTTGGGTTAGCTGTTTGAGTTTATTCGAGAAGGGACAGGCCAAAAGCCGGGGAGGGCCCGGGGGAGGCAGGGAGGGCGGGGGGGGTCGCTCTCCACGCCGGTCTGCTAGGCCCGCACGGGTGTCACAACCTTAGAAATGTATTTGGCACCTAATGGCGTAACACAGTTGGTGTGATCTTTTGGTTTTATAGCCGCTAAGTGGCGTGAAGCAGGGAATCCACTAAGCCTATAGCGTACGTAAACGTGAAAAAATTAATTTGTGGGATACGCTACCCACGTTCTGCATTTATGGCTAGCAATATGCAAAACTCGAAGAGCTATTTTCCTAATAAGCAAATGTTTATTAAGAGGATGGTTTTTAGATTACTGCAAATGTTTCACAGTTTGTTTGAGTTATCGAGAAGGGACCGAAAAGCCGCGGGGAGGCGGGGAGGCTGGCGGGGGAGGCTCCGGGGGAGGGCATAATAAAATAACCAATTATACGCCTAAATTGGCGTGGTATCTGAGATAAGGGCTTACCTAACGGCATGGGCGTCCGCGATCCATGTTTGGACTGGGGGGGGGGGGGCAAAAGTGAAAAAAAAGGAATCAAAATTTTCCCAATTGTAGGCTGAATACAAAATCTGCGCGCAAAGGTGCGCCAAATGAAATAGTTTCAATGCTGTTATAAAACGTATATTTGTTGCAGTATGTATGAATTTTTAAAGTTTGTTAAAATTTATTGGGGGAGGGGGGGGGGGCAAATTCAATATGTTTGTCCGCTCGCCCCACAGGATCGCTGCTAAAGTGGCCGATTGGGCCAGTGAGATGGTGTTGAGGTTAGGCCTGTTTTCAAGAAATTGGGCGGGTTAAGCGGGGCGGCGCGTGGGGGTGTGCGGGGGGGGTGGGGCGTCGACGATGCCGATGCGAGTGGCATGGTGGAAAATGGACCCGTTTCGACACTTTTTGCTGGAAGCGAGTGGCGTAACAGGTGCGTATTGGAGAGGGCACGCGCCGTCCCCCCCCGCGGAGGCCAAAACGGCTGCTCCGAAGCCTGGACCTAAATCGTGAAAACAGCAATGCCTCTTTTAACGAAGGTCGGGTAAATTTGTGTAACAAGGGGGGGGGGGGGGGGGGGGGTAATTTTTTCTACAACATTTGCTTGAAAAAAATGTCACTTTAAATGACGATAGCATCAGTTAAAACCATTTTATGCGAGCGTATCCAGGGTGGCGCCACGTCGAGGGGGGGGGGGAGAGATTTTTAATATTCAGGTAGTTATGAAAAGAGAATGTGCATATACATGGTCAATATTTTTCAAGCGCATGCGAAAGTGGAATATGCACGAAACAAATAGCTACATACATGATACATGACATAGGGGGGGGGGGGCTATGGAGCTGTAGTTTCAGTCATGGCATGTAATTAGGCCATTTCCCGGCCAAAACAAATGGAAAATTACATATTCAGATGC
>JZLH01S0068220.1:37653-48987 GCA_001188425.1 Eucidaris tribuloides
TAATATAATTAGATAAAAGGTAAGTAAGATATCGCGATATTAGAATGCAATACAACTCCATACGTGACACAATCTACATCACGAATATGCCAACTTGATCCATACCGTCACCATATTATCCCAAAACCGACAGTTTATTGCCCATACTATATACGGAAACAAGAATTATAAACAGCTTTTTACCTACTTTTTAAAAGAAATTGTAGTACCCCCATTTTCGAACAAGTAGTAAAGAATTGGAAAATAAGGAATGACAATCCTGAATCAATTCCATGATGCAATAATTCTTATTTAATTCGATCAATCATGAGTTTAACGATGCGATCCGAGGATCACCAAACGCTAAATGAAAAAGTCTTGTGGAACCATTTCTCAGCCATTTTGGGTGCTAATCGAAACCTTATTGATCAAAAAAAGTCATGTGATACCGTTTGAACAAAATATTTCACACAACCTTTTCTACATAAATGTTCCTAGTTGACAAAAATTGAAAACGAAAATCCCTGTTTCTATAGTGACGCATCACATCATTTCGATGCAATTACAACACCTGCCTTTCAAATCTATATCTTTGATATTGCAATATTTCGAATAATGCTAGTCAGGGTCTAGCTACGGGCCCCCGCACAAAATTATGACCCCGAATTTGTTTATCTGGGCATTGGCAGAAAAAAAAATCGTCCTCCAAACTTCCCCCCTCCCTGCTGAGGGATTTTCGGCGACTGCGTGACTGCGAAAAATTTCGCGACCTGCTTGCAATTGGAGAATTTATTTCATCACTCCACCGAGCCCCTTCCCTCCCCTCCCCCCCCCCCGTGCTTGAGCGAGTTCGGTCGCTGCGTGATCCGGAATAAATGACATAGGATTTGGCTGGCCCCTACAAAATTCAAGACCCCCCCCCCGGTGCCCCCCTCTTGAAAAAATAAAATTCCTCAGCTTTGCCCTTGTTACCCATACAGCTCTAGAAGCAGTTCACTGCAACTTGCGAGTACTCGAAAACGAAATTGACAGAACGGCCAATACAACCATACGATTTGATGATAACATAGCGCCAGCTACGGTCAATTGAACACACAAAGTGAGAAAATCGTAAAGAACAATTCATAAATGAAAGATTTGCCTCAATTGTATCATTTACCATGAATAGGCGTTGCTTGAAAATTATAGGTCTGTCTTTCGGACTTTAGAATGCATCAGATAAGGCACTGAATACAATGTTCAGTTAAAAAATCGTGAGCTTACATGATTCTCCATCACTAGTGTCTTGATACAGTCTAAAAAGAAGCACTGAAAAAATGCAGTGTACAAACAATCATTAAGTGCTTAAAAAATGAAATCATTGAAGACCATCCTCCAGCTTTTTCTCCATCAGACCTGCTGTGTGGCAGAATTTCCTATCGCCCGATAAAAATAATTGCCAATTGTATCTGCGCGTATTGTAACTAGTGACACATAACGCCAAAACATTGTGTTCTAGGGTGTTTATTGTCCATCACACTGTCAATATTCAGAGACAAAGGTTGACAAATTTTTTTTAAAACCGTCTCCATAGTTATTTAGTGTGCTAACCCAAAAACGCATCTAAACATCACCACTCAGTAATTACAAGCTGTCATATTCTATTTCCTCACACTCTAATGCCAACTCCATTGAAAATCCACGAAAAACCATTAAAAACGCAAAAAAATGGTAAGTACGGAATAGGCTTGCAGTCTAAATAATGGATCCATTTTCTATTGCATAAAATATCTAATTTAAGGTTCAATCAACTCCATTATCTGTTTAATCTTTGGAAGTCTCATCTATATACTGAGTTGTATTGATTTCATATCCTTCTATATTCCCAGCATCTGCGAATGAACAAATTATACCAGCTAATTTTGGTTCTTTGTGCATTTAAAGACGTTATAAAAACAAGTACAAGCACATTCTAATGACAGTGAACTAGTAAAATGCTTCAATTTTCTGCATCTGATACAGCTTTCTTGCCGCATGACTCCAAATTCATAATTGGTAAGGAACGCATTTTTTCTTCACTGAAAAAATTTAAATTGATAGCATGATTCAAAGATAAACTGCCAAACAGATTACTTCATTATTATAGATCAACTAATCAATCTAAATCAAATCGAAGGAATAGTATTAAAGACACAAAATTATCAATGCATATAGAAAAAAATCAGCTACCATAATCCGTCCTGCAATAGCAGTGTAATTTGATAAAAAATCTACAAAAAATGTACTTCAAAGTGATCATTTAGTGCTTTAAGAGAGGGAAAATCTACAGTATCCAGTGTGACCTTCTCCTCATAGACTACTGTGTTATAGGACTAATAAGTTTATACCCAGGCTGAGTGCCATAATTCTTCAAACTTATTCTAGGGTGTTTATTTGTCCATTTAAACACTACTATGTAGCTCAAGTATCAAAGTTTGACAGGTTTTTTTTGTACATCAAAGTTTCACAATGTTAGCTTGTGTCTTTAATCATTTTGTATTTTTCACGTCATCAGATGTTCACAAACCTGAAGAACCAGGTTCCCATATTCGTGCAAAGTGTTGCGGTGACGTCATTCACTAACGGAAGCATCCTTATTAACTATGACGTCACAGTGTACCCCGTACCATCGATGAATGCAGCTAATCTGGACAGCGCCCTTCGCGCTTCTCTCCAGAATAATTCACTCCTCGTAAATGGAAACCTTTCTTTACTACTTGACATCGACAACATCATATTTTCAGGTTGGTCACTCTTAACATAAGGGTTAGGCTTATAATATTATGGCTAAAGAAATTTGGGATTGTAAGACACAAAATTTCGAAATTGTGTGTGGAAGAAATTTGGACAAGTCATGCATGCAGAGTGATAGAATCAAAATTGAATTTAATATTATGAGGAGAACATATTATGATTTGAATACAAAGCTAATTATATTACGTTAATTTAGAAAATAACATCGAATTAACCAATAAAAATTAAAAAATGATGAACAGTTTTTGTAAAGTGCAGAACATGAAGGCGGACGACTGTTTCCAACAAAATAAGTTTGTCCGACTTAGATACGCCGTAGAATATTGTCGTTTATATCATTAAAACCTTTATGATGCAATTCACAAAGGGTAAAGATTTCCTTTATTTTTACAACTTCACCGACCGTATGATTTTACAGTAGGTATGATAATTATTCGTCTGTTTTACAGAAACAGTTCAAAACCAGGGGCGTCGGTCCATTTTTCCGATTGGGGGAGGCAAAAAAAATCTAAATTTTTGACGCGCTCCGTGCGCAAAATTGCAATTTTGGCACGCAAAGCGCGTCGCAGAATAAACTTAATATGTACGTTTAGTAATATTTTTATGCTAAGTTTTACGGTCCTGTAGGGTTTTGGACTAGTTTTTAAACATAATTTTGCATTGCGTTGTTATTGGTATACCCGTAATTTGTTGTAACATTTTTGACGAATCTCTTATATTCTTTACAAAAAGGCCATACAGTCTGAAAAAAAGGTCTTTTATATCTGATGTTTCATTCTTGTAGCACAAACAACGACCCCACAGCCGACAACTGCGCCTGCGATATCGACACCATCGTCAACGACCACGCTGGGATCCTTACCAACAACCACTCCATCCACACCACAAGCTGGTAATCCAAATATAGGCGTGATCGTCGGCGTGATCGTAGCTGTATTCGTCGTGGTCCTCCTCCTCATTTGTATGGGAACCGTTTGCTGTTGCCTGCTGTCTACTCGCGATCACCAGCGCTTGTACTATAAGACTCCACGCCGCCGACGTCCAACACGCGTGTACGTGGAGGCGAACGACCGCGCGCTCTACCCGGAGATCACGGCCATCAATCCTCGCGTCCGTAATCGTCCTACTCGTGATGGTGATCCCGGGTGGGGTGCACCCGAGACGGTGATTTCATTCAGCACTGCGGAGACTAGACGGATGGATGAACTGATAAGCATCTTACAGCACAGCGGACAAAGGATGGTACGTTTTCAGTCGGGAATTGGGTTTTCGGTTTACTATTCGACAATTTAATCGTTACCGGCCATAAGAAAATAAAAGGGCTCTACACACATGAGGACATGCAGAGAAACAATAGTAATCTACTTATCTATCCATCTAGCAATTTGCTTATGTTAAAATAATTACAAAGCGTGCATGCATGTATGCTTTGTTTTCGTTAAAGTCGGTTATTTTGTTTGTAATTTCGTGTAAATGTGTACATGTATCTATTTATGTTTGTATATCATTTTTGTATTTGTGTTTGTATTTGTTTATATTTACAATGGAAATGAAATAAATATCAAATCACATCAAATCAATCTAGATATATCAATCTACAGTTTGTACAGACAGGGGTTGCTTTATTTCTTTGAAACAAAATGTTTATTTGTTTTGTAGTATCAGACCTCATTTAGGGGCACCACGGGCTACATTCATTGTACTAACCCCCCAGGTTGACCACCCCTATAGAATAAAATGATGCAGCATACAGGGGCATCGCCACAGTACAACATCTCAGGGAAGGCGAAAACCATTGGGGGGGGGGGGGACGAAAATGTCAAAAAGGCCGATATTTCATGACCCCCCCATAATTTGGGGGTTGTATTTTACAATTTTAGGGGGACAGCCGCCACATCTCTCCCTCCTGTGGCGCTGCCCCTGGTCTCATATACCAGTTGGGTTCCTTGGATGACGTTGGTGTCTTCTTATACTTCCACCATATTGTAGTTACCCCACGCCAGAATCCATTACGTTGACTTCTACGATCGAGAAAGTTCCGATTTTTCCACACCTTTCATCGCAACAGGCGAAGAAGCAGTGGTAAGTACACTTGATATAACTCTTTTTTGTAATGCAAAGCTTTATTACAATACACTACACACACACCCAACACACACACACAACACACACACACACACACACACACACACACACACACACACACACACACACACACACACACACACACACACACACACACACACACACACACACACACACACACACACACACACACACACACACACACACACACACACACACACACACACACACAACACCTGCTCAGCTACCAATTTACATGATTATTATTAGAAATATCTTAGATATATACTTCTTATAAATCTAAATATCCATCCATCAAGTTTTCACATAATCTGATACAATAACACCCATCATTTGATCTATCGATCTGCTATGCATACATACGGTACACACATACATGCATACATACATAAATATATATAATAGATGTAGATAATTATATATTTATATTCATATACATATTTTAGGATGGACAATCGTAAATTCCTTTCACATATCAAAGCAGTATAATGATAACGCCACTGTTTATCAAGAATGATTCAAGTGAAAATTATTATTTTCTTATTTTATGAAATATACAACGTAGATATGTTGGGTATTTTCGTAAAGTTAATCGACCATACATTGCAAAACAATTTGTTTCCTTTCATTTGGGTGTGTTATTCCTGAGCTATCATACCAACTACACATACCTCTTGAGAAAATTTAAAACCTAAATAATTTTCTCCCGATTGTACCATATTTTTGATACACACAGTGTAAAGTACGATACAACTATTACTGCAGACGATAATGCTACTACTGCTGTTACTACTTCTACTACTACTACTATCACTATCACTACTACTACTTCTACTACTACTACTACTACTACTACAAGTACTACAACTGTTACTGCTGCTGCTACTACTACTACTACTACTACTACTACTACTACTACTACTTCTAATGATAATAATAATAATAATGATTATAATAATAATGATGATAATAATGATGATGATGATGATGATGATGATGATGATGATAATAATAATAATGATACATTAAGACTAGTTGTAGTAAGTACCGCAAATTATTTAACAGCCATTATACATAATCAAATATATATTTTTAATATTTTTTTACAATGAAGACGTACAACCCCCGTCACCGTCGGGAGTCTCCTAGATCACGGGCCAGTCCATCCACAGCGTCTCGACGAGACGAGGGCAGTCATCACCCGGCGGAAACGGTCTTTTCTTTCGGCACAGAACATCGAAACAGGATGGATCACCTGGCTCGTGCCTTGCGACGTAACCCACATGTGAGAGCTGTAAGTTTATCATTGCAGGAATTACACATAAAGTGGTGTCTGTTTCAACAAAGACAATTTTCCCTTGAAAAAAAATCAAAAAGGAAAAATAAACAAAAGGAAAACCAAATGGACCGATTTAACATAGCACCTTGTTAAAATAATGCTACCCCATTACGCGGAGGTCGTAGTAGTACACTTTTCTTTTTTGTTTTTCGTTTTTGTTTTAATTTTGTTAAGGTAAACAAACTATATTCATATATTATCACAAACCATTTTGCTTTATTTTCGAGGTTTCCTCAAAATCCAAGTGTTGCTTTTTAGAGAACCCCCCATTTCCATCAATATTCTTCGTTTGTTTGTTTGCATAATATTGATATTATTTTGGTTCGTTTCTAGTTTGTTCATGTTGAAATAATTATAACACGTGCAAGCGTGTATGCCATGTTTTTGCATGCATTTTGATTTGAAGGGATATTTCTATAATGATATTCTAAAGAAGTTTATTACTGGAATATTTTTTCTCCTTTCTTCATCAAGGCGGAGTGATTATCAAAAGCAGGTGCACCCACGACAGATGGGCTGGAACATAAAATTTAACATTTTTCTGCCTCCCTATAGGGGTGGGGTGTTAATTCACATTATCATCGTAATTCGGTTTCATATTTCTCTTGAAACGGGTTTGATGGTTTCAAAAGACTTCCAACAAACAAAAAATGTCAATATGTTCCTCTGAAGCGGTCTCAGAAAGAAGACCATCCCCCGCGAGACGAAAGCGCCTCCTATCTTCATAAGACAATGGTAGGAGAAATAATGTTATGCTAAGTAAAGATGATGGCCTTCTCTCCATATATATCCAATGTACTGAAAAGTTGCATGACAGTAAATTTTAGGATGTTTGCAATAGTAAACCACCTTTAGAATTGAAAAAGAACAAGAAATTATATCTTCAAGAGGTCTTGTCTAAAATATGGGGCGTATCCTCCTTACCACCTTCTTATGAGACCGCGTCCGAGTGACATACTGGCATTTCTTGTTGTTGGAAGTCGTTCGAAACCATCAAACCCGTTTCAAGAGAAATATGAAACCGAATTACGATGATAGTGTGAATTAGTACCCCACCCCTATAGGGAGGCGAAAAAATGTTAAGTTTTATGTTCCAGTCCCTCTGTCGTGTGTGCGCCTGCATTTGATAATCTCTCCGCCTTGGAGAAGAAAGGAAAAAGAATATTCATTGACTTATTTCCAAATAATTTGTTATTTTCTATAATATACTTCATTAGGACACCATTATAGAAAGGACCCGTCAACTGAAAATTCATGTACTATAGTCTATGTTGCAATACGAGTAGGGAGGATATAGCGGAAATATGGATAGGTCAATGGTTTTCACGTTGCAAGCAATTTACCGTTAGCGCCCTTTTGCCCTTTTGCTTAGAGTATTTGCTAACGACCTTCTGCCTGCAATTTGCCAGATGCACGACGCATTGATATAGTTTTCAGTCACTTTTTATAACCTAAATTATATTGATTTCTCGATTAAGTTCACGATAAATTGAAGTAGAATAATCATGGCAAGTAAAAGATTGATAACAAAAAATCAGTTGATATCATTGTAGAGAAGTATTATGGGATGTTTTAAACGGCATTCACGTGGTAATTTTGTTGCTGCTGTTATAATTTTGAAGTCTTTCTTTACGACGAAATAAGATAATTTTTAAGTTTTTCTTCTGCTATATATATCTGGCAATATTTTGTCAGCTTCATTTTCGATTTTTTCCGAAAAATCTAGAGTTTACATTTTGCTTACGCCATTTTGGATTGAACTTAAATCATACATTAAGCTATTTTAGGGTCCAATCTTGAAATACTCGGAAGAACTTCTTCACTCGATCGGTGTAACGGAAATGCCAAACCCCCTAAATTTACAAATGGGCACTGTGAAAACTCCTTGATTTTTTGTATTGTTTGAATTTCGAGGGGGGGGGGCAGCCCGCCCGCCAGCGCTGCCCCTGATATAAGACAGTTAGTATTCAAAATTAGTGAGGCTAAACTGATGAAAATTTGACAATAGTGTACTGAAACTAAATACAGAATAGTTCTTGAATTTTGAAATCATACCTCACGTTTTTAGAGGGACTAAGGGGTACAAATGGGTCTGATTTTGTCACTTATTATTTCTCTTCTTCCACACAGCTACCTTACGCGCGGAGTCCTTACACCACGCCTCCTCCTGCTTACAGCGACAGTAGCAGTGGTTCTTCGGGCGAGTTCTCCGTACCGTACATTGCAACTGGCGACGAAGCAGCTGTAAGTTGGTATACCACGTAGCAATGGCCGTGGATATAAGACTGTCGCCTTTTCTCTCATTTCCACCATTCATATTTAACGTTTATCATTGTCGTTGTTGCATGATCAATTATTAATTATTAATGCTTGGAATCAGTTGGTTAACTTTAGAAAAGCACGATCATGAAATAAAGTCTTTCAACTTTTTGTTTTAGTTGACTCCTTGTTCAAGTTATTTCAAGAAAATCGTTACTAACCATCACTTGCAATAAGGAAAACACTGTGAATCAATTCCACAGCTGGCAAAAATAGTATCAAGGCAAGTATTTATAGTTATAATGCACTAGATCTTACGAGTGGTGTACAAATTTTCTAGAAACTGTTTGCAAATGTATATTATAGAATCAATATCGTTCTTATCATATGTATATGAATGTATGTCCAGTAGCATACCTGCCAACCCTGAAACCTAAAAGATAGGGACAAAATGGGGTGAAAAAATTTGAAAAAAAGTGACATTCCTCAATATCCTATACATTACTACAGACAAATATTTGCAAAAATAGGGACACAATTCAAAAAATAGGTAAAAAAGTGGTTTTTCTTTTGCCAAAAATAGGGACTGTCCGTGGAAAATAGGGACAGTTGGCAGGTGTGCAGTATGTATGCATCTACCGATCTACATCTACCTATTTTATCTATCTATCTATCTATCTATCTATCTATCTATCTATCTATCTATCTATCTATCTATCTATTTATTTATCTATCTATCTATCTATCTATCTATCTATCTATCTATCTATCTATCTATCTATCTATCCATACATCTATCAATCTACTTGTATTTCTTTTGTAGTTTATCCCGTTTACACTCTGTCTTGTCTATGTATGCATCAAATGTAGGTGCTACTACCAAACTATAAATGCATTACTATTCTAACACTACAACTTAAAGACAATACAACATTAACACTCAATACTCAGTGATGTCCATCTTTTTTTCAATCCAGATTTACAATCGTCATCATTTCGCCCAGCCCCCTGCCTACACCAGTCGGCCGGGGACCAGCTCCCACGATCACAGCCATTCCCTTTACTCCAGCCGGCCAAACCAGAGCCCAGCCCGATCACAGCGCTCCTTGCCTATGCGTATGCCTTACGAAGCCTGGATCCAGTAGATAGACAACGCCCCCCCCCCCCGACCACCTTAACTTATTGATCATTCATTGAAAAATAATTGTTATTATACGTGTACTGCAGAGCATCTAAAAAATTGTGCAAGTGAAAAGCGCCCTCTTTAGCAATTAGAAAATACTTTTGTGACATAATGGTTACATCAACATCAAGGGCAAAGTCTCAGCTTTCAAATGCAGTTTTTGTTTAGTTTGCTTGTTATAATCCCGAGATTTAGTTAACCACGAAAGGGTACAATCACAATTGTGCCACTTTTACTACAGTCAATAGTAGTATCAGGCCCTCTCCCTTTAAGTGACACAAATGTGATTTTACCCCTTTGTTGTTAACTAAACATATCTCGAGATTTAAACAAGCAAATTGAACAGAACAACAGCAATTGAAAGCTTGTCCTTGATGTGGACGTAAGTAAGTGTCGCAGCAGTATTTTCTATCTATCAATACTTCACGGCAATTAGTAGCAGATTAGAGTTAGAATTTAAGGTGATTTCTATATGTGGTGAAAATGATTTCACACCTAATTATGTTTATTCTTCTATGGTAAAAATAATTACAGTATTTGAAAATGCCAGTGTCTGTAACCAAGGCACGTCATATACAGTGCGTCCAAGAAAGCACCCTTTAAACAAAGTGGGCTAATTGTTGCGGAAGCAATGGAGCGTATTATTAAAAAAAAACATATCCAAAATAAACTTAACTTATGCAAACTTATTTATTTATGCATGTCTAAGTACTAAGACTTTGAAAATTTAATGTAAAAAACCATTTGCTACATTTGTTGGCTTTAACACCGATGTGCATAGTGTCACAGCCATTAAGTGTAGCAAATGGTTTTTGACAATGAATTTTCAAAGTCATTGTACTCAGAGATGCATGAATAAATAAGCTTGCTTAATGTATCATTTTAAAGAACATTAGTCAAATATTATTTTAAACAAGTTTTTGCAATCATACGCCCCAATGCTTCCGCACAATATGCCTTTGTTTGGGGGATCTGGATTTTTTTTCTGGGACTCACTGTATAATACAGTAAACTCTCATTATAACATACTCCTTGGGAGCACAAAGATTTGTTATATGAAGGTTGCAAAAACAGTGAAATAAAAAGAAAATTCCAATTTTTGGTCTGGAAAAAAAATATCGTTTGTTACATGTATTAGGAGCTTATTAAAAATATTTTAATATCATTGTTATCTCAGAACATAATACATGTAGGCCTAATATATTACTATATTTCTATCTCGTACAGTGAAATTGAAGTTTAGATATTTATAAATATAAATTCATTTTTTTTTTAATAGAAATGTAATGTTATTACTAATTGACACTTATTGACAAAGGCCCGTCAGCAGGTCATGCGTACTCGCGGAAAGAACAATATTCTGGTAGCATATTAGTTTTTCCCATAAAACAATAAGTTGGTGATATTTGTAGCTAAGTGTGGATGATAAGAGGAGAATTCTTGTCTAGATTAATTTGCGTGCAAACTTTTGATTTTCAGTTGTGAACAGGGGCGTCGATCCATTTTTTTCGGATTGGGGAGGCAAAAGTGAAAATAATGTCAAAAAATTTCGGCATGCTCTGCGTGCCAAACTGCATAATGAAGTTTTTCGAAAAAAATAAATTATGTATGTTTATTAGTATTTTTATGCTAAAGATTAATGGTTTTGTAGTGCCTTCCAATGCTTTTTTAAACATATCCTTGCATTACATATCAT
>JZLH01S0068220.1:49582-69623 GCA_001188425.1 Eucidaris tribuloides
CCCCCCAAAAAAAAAATATATGCACTGGGGTGGCGACTGCCCCCTTGCCACCTTAGGATCGACGCCCCTGGTTGTGAAATTCGATTACATTCACATTTACTTTGACCCCAAATACATAAAAAAAATATACTTTAAAAATGTGCAAATGGAATTCTGTAGTGACACCAAAGTTATCTTTTTTTTTTCAGAGATCAGATTTTAAACTAGATTTTAAACTAGTTTTAAAATTTGTTTGTGTGCAAAGTGTGGAGATTGGAAGTGTTATTTACAAGCATTGGAAATAGGATTTAATGCATGTCCCATATTTGTTAAACTATATAATTCATGGTATGTAGTTGATATGTCGACGGTTATAACTGTTTTGTAAAATGTCATTTAGTGATCAGAATAATTATCATTTGTATTTTCTTTTTATATAATTGCCGAATGTTGCAGGTATTAAAATCAAACTCAAAGGGGTATTCTAAGCTCTTAACAAGAAATTGCTTTGAATAGAAGCAGATCAATTCAGGAAACAGTGAAATTCTAAGGGAAATTAGGCAATATTGATTTAAAAAAATCAATTAATACAAAAAGGCAACACTGCATTGTTCTACAGTATATGAGCGACATTCTTTTTTTTGACACAAAAAGTTACCCGATTTGCATTTTTTCTGACGGAATACTTTCTTTATCTGTGTACTCCACATGTTCAGAATAAAACTTTTACAGGATTTCCCACATGAAGTAATTTCCCACATGAAGTAAGGCATAACCATTAACCAAAAAACTTAAAAGTTAAATATGTTTTGGGTACAAAACAAGTGGGAGGTTGCTCACAGACAATATCACATTTTTCCCAGTTTTGTAATGATCTTTGGAATTTCAAAACTAATATCTTCATTCTGATTTGGCAGATTTTTCTCAAACTCTACCTGACACGATTCTCTGATTTTGGGGGTTCTTTTCAGCACATCTTGCTATGGGCCTGGAATTCCCCTTTAAACAATGTGGAAATAAGTCGTCGGTTGTCCAGCAGAAGGGCCCTAGCATATGTTCCTAGCAAAAGGGCCTTAACAATAAATTCTCGCTGATTTGAAAAATATTGCCTTATTTGATATTTGCACTTAACAGACTGGAAGAAAGATCCAAAAATATCATACTACAGTGCACTCTCGTTATAAAGAACACTGGTATAACAAAATTTCATTATAAAGAAGTAGAAAGTCTGGTCCCATATCTTGGATTTCCTTTGTATTTTATTGTTTTTGTAATCCTGATATAAAGAAATTTCGTTATAAAGAACAAATTTGATGGGTCCCAAGGACTTCTTTATATTGAGAGTGCACTGTACATGTACTTTGATTTCATGTCAAAAGAGCCAGTGGTTTTCAAGTTAGAGGCAATTTAGTGTACAGACCCTTCTGCCAGACAACCGACGAAGGCTATTATTTTGGAAGCCAACTCCCCATCCTCATGTCAAATAATCACAATCCATTTTACATCTACACAACTTAGGAACAGACAAAATGTGGTCAAGAAATCACAGAATAATGTTAAAACATAGTTTGACAACTGCCATAATTTATTTCTTTATACAAGTTTGACATATGTCCATGTATGTACAGGTGTGTGTTGAACAGAATCGGCCAAAGACATGGCAAACCACACACTAATACATTAACAAGAACTGCATTTGATATGATCTGACAATATGGCTTAATAATTTCACTTTTATATACAGAACCTTTTTTTCACAAATGTACATGTTATTAGAAACATTAATTACCATTTTCACTTAAGAGATTCAGTGTGGAAAAAACCTGAAGAAAAGGGTTACATAAGATATAATGAGACAGAATACATAAGTATAGATTTCTTGATGGTCATTATTGAATGCTTACAAGTAAATATTACCAAGTTTGATACAAATTTGATGAAATGGGTATTTGGTGTGATTGGTGCAAATGTGTACTAGTAAATGACTGTTGTATGTTTCCTAGCAGAATAAGTGCCTGTAGACTGAATGAACATGTGATAAATATGAGTAGATGTACTATTTATTTTTTACTTAAATGTCAGCACTCAGTATACTTTGTTGCAATAAAATGTTAGAACTACAGAATGTGACCATACGTTGTGCACTTTGTGGAAAACATTGTACTTATCAACTACAAACCAAAACATGGCTATAACTGACAGTTCAGTAAGATTTTATCTTTCTTATTTGCCTTGTCGTGAAAACAGCTCATTAATTTGGTTGTCCTAGAGCAAAAAATATTTGAACGAATGTTTGAGGCAAAAACTTCCAATACTACATTCCTCGGCGAACATACATGTACTTCCTGTTCAGAACATAATACACAACCTATAATCAAGCCAACTCTATAAAGGAAGGTGGTAATCACTAGTGTTGCACGACTAAGTCGCGAAAAGTCGTAGTCGCGACTGCCTGCACGGAGTCGCGACTCCGACTATCGGAACGCAATAGTCAACTTTTTATCACATAATTTGTAATTAAAAACTGAGTCAAAAGCATAAAAATTGAACAAGAACTCCAATCATTTATCTAACCATTTTGTGGGCAGAAATGGAATCCTATCTCTGCTTTCGATCGCAAATCAAACAAGAACTTGCCAAATGTAGCTTGATCAGCCTTGTGCAATGCTATCATACATGTGTTGCCGTATACGTTGCACTCACGACTCCGACTGTGACACCCATGCACCCCACACCACCAATCTTGAACTCACTAAGATGTTGAACACCGATAGTCGACTAATAGTCGGAGTCGCAACTATTGGTGGGCGACTAGTCGACTCTCTAAAATGCTGAAGTCGTGCAACACTAGTAATCACATTTAATAGAGTGGAAGAGTATGGGTGAATACATAGCTCTACATAATAAAAAAATGTCGATGTCATTCATCATCATCAATTCTAATCAATTTTTGTTTTAAGTATTTTATAGTCCCCAACAACTTTCTCCAAGTTTTCATGGAAAAAAGTGTAAGCAGGCTTATAGTGCTCTATCATTCATGGACTACTGATACTTGATTGTAACAGTACCAAAAACGTGCTTCAGACAAGAGTGTATTTTGTACTATGCATCACGATGTGTTTATCATACTGTAAACAGCTTAAAACTGCTTGCAAAAGATTTAAGGGAATGCAGCGTGATTGAAGCTTGAAACAGACATGTTTTTTCGCCATGAACACACCAACTGTTACTGATACTCATAACGCTCATCTGATAGGTTCATGCATTTGGAACTAGTCCACTTTTTGTGTAGTCTCATTTCAAGCTTCAATCACGCCATAGTCCCTTTAAATATTTGTTACTGATGGACAAGATACAAAAACTGATTCACGATTCCCCAAAGCAGGATTTTGAAGAAACAGCTATGACTCTGTGTGTCCTATACAGTGTACATCGGTACTGGTAGTTATAAACTGTACGCTGATGGGTATTTTTCACTCGCTGTTGGTAAACAAGTACAATCATGGGTTTTCAGCTCAAAGGAATATTAACAACGGGATTAACAAACTAGATTTAACCACCTCTTTACACTTGTATACACAATATCTAGTAGGTACAGGTATTGACTCAACAGAATGCCCCAAAATAAAATTCATCAGATACGTTCATAATCTACCAAGCTGGGATGGTTACCAAAGCCAAAATGGAAAACAATATGCACAACGGGTCTGAATTGACAGAAAAGAAGAATCGCTTTACATTCCCCACATCTGGTTCTTCCTCAAATATTGAATTAAAAATTGTTTTATTTTTTTAAAGCAATGAAACAATTTAGAAAATATTATTACAGGATATATACCTCAATCTGGATAAACATATACTAATGGTATTTTAAGTTGTGGAAATGACCCACATAAATTAATATTGTTAAAGCTTCATCTAATACGGCTATCACAAATTAAATTAAATCAAATCAAATCAAATGCATTGCATAGTCTACATTTCAATCAACTATATTATTACTTTCACTAAAACTAACTGTTTCTATTATATACACATACATGTACATCATGTATACTTCTTGTACTGTTTTGTGTGCAGATGTCAGTAAAAGGCTGACAAAAACAAAAGACTACAATAACTTTCAACTGATTGATCGCCAATGCATCAAATTTTAAATATTACTAAATACCAGAGAAAGTGTGTGACATATATCATACATAGCATTCTGCTGCAAAACATAAACAGATGAAAGAAACTACAGATCATAGTCAGACTACAGCATCACGAGGGCTGTTAGCAGCATTGCAAAACTCCCTATTCGCATTCTATATCATAATAATTTATGTTCATTTCCTACCCTCTTCGTACAAAACAACAAATTGACTTCACTACAAATGCCCATTAATCAGTATTCATTATTGATGAACAATAATTGTTTATCTACTGCATTGCACTTAAAATTTAAAGCAATAGCTGACTAATACACAAAACAAAACAAAAAAGAAAATACGTCTTGATAGCCAATATTCCTACACATTACAGTGAGAGAAAGGCTGATTGTATATTTGAAACATGAACAGACTTTAATTTCAATGGAATCCATGAACGTTTTGAGATATTTGGCATGTGTAGGCAAGATTAAAACTGACATATGTGTGACAGATACTTACTAAGCACTATACATGCACTAGCACACTTACTTCCCAAACCAGTTGACCTTTTACCCCATTGAAGACTAGACACAAGATATCTTGTTGTGAGGTCTATAATAGGAAATGCATGTTAAGGCAAAATCACACCCTCTTGAATGGGTTAAGAATACAAGAGATTGGTAAAATAGTCTTGCATCAAGACTCACAGAAACAAATTACATTCAACTACAATTGGAGATAATTTAATTTCAATATAACAAGCATTGTCCATAGACCCCAACCCAAGATATCTTCTTCTTAGTCTCCAACAACCTAAGATAGCATGAAGTAATCCTCATATTTCCACTTTAATAAATGTGGTATGACAACAGAAATATATTGGTGTTACTCACTGTTTACATGTAACAAAACCGAGAAAAGATGTATTCTCAGAGGCAACCTGTTAAAGCCCGAGTATAGTTTTGGTCGATCAGACAAATTTTTGGTCAATCTGTCACAAAGTATTCCACTGTCAGCCCAGACATCAGAAAACAACATCATACCCACTGAAAATTGTTTATAAGGACAGCATATAGCAGTATGTACATTAACTATAGGAAATTTTGGGGTCCTCCCCCTCCCCCCCCCCCCCAACGATTTTACATTTTTAGTGATTTCTCAAAAATGGGAAAGTTTCAAAACAAGCAATGTTCAGGGTACTAATAGATCATATAGGTGTATCTGAAAAATAGAATTGGAAAGAATTTCTTTTTTTTTTCTATTTATCAAAACTATACTTGGGCTTTAATAATACATGAATATTTGGCAATCACAGCTTATATGGTTTGCTTATGCGCATGAACTGTGGAAATGATTGTGAATGTATGATTCCTGTCATAAACTTGGCTCAGCTATTAACGCACTGTCACAAACACAAGGGTTTTAATATTAGTATATCAGCAGCTATAAAACGACACATGATGACACCAGCTTCACAGATCAAAAAGGGCTTTGAGAAACTGCATCAATTTTGTTTCTGTCTGTTCTACAAAAGCAAACCTCAATTATAACATGACCACAGGGCATAGCGAGGACCTACTTAATACAAGGAAAATTTCTTGGGTCCCAATGCATATATTTGTGTAGGTTTTCATCTTGTACTTTGTGGCGAGTTTATGCGACTTTTATAGCAACGAAATAGATGGATCCTGATTCGCTCATTGCTTGTTTTGCAGAATATAGACACGCCAACTATATGGGATGGGGCGAGATGCTGATGAAATCAACAACATCAAAAGGCATGTTCAGAAGGTAACGACACATTATCTGAAGCACGTTTAGAAAGTAATTTATCTCTATTTCTGGCTTTAAACAAGTCATCGGACGGAATGCATAACATTCAGCTATAGCAGGAAACAGGAAGTGTTTATGATAAAGTTCCAAGAAATATGTACAATCCAAAATGAAGTCGCTGCTGTATGCTCAGTTAAGATGTAGAACTGCCATGTTAATGTTGAAACGTAGACAAGCTTTGCATTACTGCGAATTAATGCACTTGAATGATATTTCTGAAATGTCTAACTCTCAATTGACAGATGAATATAAAAATAAACAAATATATTGTATAGATTCATCTAAGTTTTTAAAATCAATGCTGATTAGTCCAAAACATCAGATATGGACATTTAAAATATGTGACGCTTTACGGTTTACAAATCCAGGTCGCTCCTGGTTTTAAACAATGCTTCCCTGTAAACAGTGTACTGAGTGTGTAACAAAATTCTAGCATAAAAATACTCACATGAGCAAAATACTTATTGGCAAACATGCATGTTTGGTGCATTGAGTGGCACAACCATCAACGTTAACCCCACCAAAGTCTGGTCACAAAGTCTAGAGACGATCAGAATTAAAGACTACAAGTGGTTCTGGCCAACTGTAGGTTGTTCCAATTAAAGTCATTTCCAATACACACGGCGTGCCCTCATCTTAAAAGTGGTGAAATATAGGCTCCAAGATGACTGCCACTGGTGATCTGCCAATGAATTATCCCATAATATTTTTTTGTCTGAATTGTGGCGGCCAGGAGTGAAATATAATCAAATTTACATAAATATTACAGCACAACTAAAATTTGATAAGCACTGATGAAACATCAGTGACCGAATCATTATCATCTCTAATTAATTCAAAATAAATGTAAAATGTTATAATGATACTCCCTATAGACAAGAGTACATTTAAACTTACTACACTTATCCAGTTGAAGACCTATTGCAAGTAACATGAGAATTCTAACAACTCGCAAAAATTTGAAAGTTTATCCCAGACTTATGTAAAGGATTTGAAGACAAGAGAAATTGCAGGAATGTTTCAATCGATATTAGCATTTGTCCAAGAAGTACTCTCAGTGAGATGGACATAAATTTATTGTACATTTGTTGTGTGTATCATGCTCATCTTGTCAGATCGAATTAATCACCAAATCAAACCATACTTAACTTTGCCCCCCCCCTAATTAATACTGTCCTTATATTCTTGTTTGGTCTAGCCAAAGTGTATGCATTCTCCTCACTCTGATTCTATAGCTAATATAAGTTTAATTTTATCATCCATCAAAATTTGTTTCTAATTGCCTTTTAAGTAATGTAATATACATAAGATATATATACACACATATTTTTTTAAGACCCGTTTGGAGACTAAGTAGAGATTATATCTCGTGTTGGAGTCTGTGACAAATTGCGTGCTATAGTGAAGTCCAAAGGTCTTCAACGGGTTAAATATACTTCAATATTTATAAACATGCACCATGATTGTACTTGTTTTGTTAAATATTTTTTGGGAAAAACATGAAATAAATTAAATCAAATCTTTGAAACCCAACTGAAGATCTTTCCTTCATATAATTTTCTGATAAAGTACTTCATTAGCCCCTGGCACAAAATTTTTGTCGGGCATAACTGGAGGAATATTTCAGCGAGGCAAAGCAATTCTTTATATAATATCCATGCAAAATGGTATGTTCAGTTAATTCAAAAAAATAGTACTTGTTTAATAATACCTGATGATTTATGGCCCCCCCGCCGATAAAAAAATAAAAAAAATAAAAAAAGGGCATAAGACAACAGACTTAAAGCCCAAGTTAGTTTTTGGGAATTTTTTTAATTTGAAAGGCTTTATGCGCCCAAAGGTCATATCACACGCAATAACATGATTATGAATACCTTTCGTTTTTAAAATTATTATGAAAAATCTCCAGGGGGGGGGGGGGGGACCCGAGATTACGGGGTACCCCAAAGATTTTCGACTAATTTTTACATTAAAGGTTAGTGACAAGATTGGAAACACTTGAAAAATGCCTCAGCAACGCAATGAGTTTGAAATATATACAACTATACACTAACCAAGAGTGGATTCCCACCTGGAGGATTTGTCTGTAATTTGTTTCACTTAAGGAGAATCAAGCATAAACATAGGAGTATCTTAATTTATCCGGGGACCGATAAAAATAAGCCGGCCATAGAGAGCGCACAGCAGACAAGGTTCCGTGGGCTATGAGTGATATTGACATTGTTATTTAGATGAGTCAATGTTTATTGACTACAAGATTTTCAAACAAGAGAATCCTGCATAGTTTACTTGATTCTAGAGTAGTTTCATCCCAAGTTGAGGACACCCGCCAATCATGTCACTTTACCTTTAAGCATCAAAAGTGTTAAATAAGGTGTTAAGGTTATCGCGACGTTATACCTCATACAGAAAGAAGCAACCCCCCCCGCCCCACCCCGCTCGAGGTTTTTCATATAATTAATTAAAAAAAAACAAATATTCAGAGTCTTTATTGTGTGATATGACTTTGGGCATAAAGTTTTCAATAAAAAATCCCCAAAACTAAACTTAGGCTTTAACATCAACATATTATAAGCAATGATTATTTCAGGAACATTTTACTTCAAATAGTTAAAATGATAGTAGATTATCACAGTCACTAGTACTTTATGCTTAGGCCTGAAAAGCAGGTCAAAGTATTTCAAAAAGATGGGCTTCGAACTATATCAGAAAATGAAAACTATATTTCTCTTCTTATCTCTTTCTCTACTTCCCTTTTTTTTACAGATGAGGTTACCCACTGCTCAGCACTAAGGTCTTGAATGCAATATTTAATTATATCTAATTATATTACAATACGTAATTTGATTGTTAGCTATATTAATGTATGCGCTAAGTATTTCCTGTACAGTCAAACCTGTCTTAGTAGCCACCTCTATAATAGCAGGCCAACTGTCTGTGAAGCCACTAAAATGATTCCCATGGAACAAATCATGTGTTTAAAGAACCGTCTACTAAGGCAGTCCCACCTGTCAATAAGGCCCACATTTTTTGTTTCCCTTGGTGACCCGACTATAGACAGGTTTCACTGTAGCATTATATTCGGCATTTTGCTCAGCCGGAAATTCGCGAGAAGCTTATTTTTCGTGATTATTGGCATTGATTTCACTTTGTGCAGTAATATCAGAAGTGAGAACTGCCTTCGTGTAATTTGCGAATAAACCACCGTGAAATATTCAGCGTTACAGTAATGTTTTAGTCAGCATGCTTGTGTTTTGGTAAAATACACGCATAAACATCACCAATGAGCAACATGCATGATATTTTAAACGCATGATTGCAAATATTAAATCAACAAATGCAGCAAGAAGGACAACTGATTATTGCTATATTGAGCTGTGACCTTTGACCTACTGAAATCAGAGAATCTTTTTAATTATTACTGTCGATCAAAATGCATTATGACTAATGAATGAAATTGCCCCTGGAAAGTAAAAGAATCTTAATAGTGTAAGATGAACACAGGACAGGCAAGGCAAACAACAAACAGACAGAAAGCAGGCGCATACAGACAAACCATATACACTGAGCAACCCCGAAACACAGATGTCAAATTAAGCACAGACACTTGAGGGAAATAGTCACTGAAAGAGTTTTGGCACATTATATTATGGTTGGGGGGGGGGGCAAATTCGCATCTCCGACCCTCTTGGCCATTTTAGGGTTGAATGAAGATGTAGGCCGGCAAGCTAACAGAATAAGTTATGAAATAATTTTGGGTTCTTGCAAACAATCAGATCGCACGTGCACTGGCCGGTGCATACATTACTGCCAACGTGGTTTAATCGACCGGTAGTAATGTATGCATTTTTTTTAATGAGTTAATTCCTCCCCGACAAGTACTGTTTCAGTTAAGTTTTTCAGGAAATTTAGGCAAAGACTTAATGTTAACAGAAACTTACTAATTGATGCCCCTTGCTGAAGGAAGTGTCACACAGTACCCCCTTATTTAGGCTGTCTTCTATTACCATGTACCATAAGTTCCTCAAATACTCACAACATCATTCTTTTTTTCTAACTTATTCCTGTTAGCTGGCGGCTACATCTTCCATTAATCTTGTATGACTCAATTAAAAATCATTTTAAATAAGGGGACAGCAATATTATGAATAAATAGTAATTTAACAATATGGCTATAAATCCATCCTAATGAAGTGACTGTCAGAGCAGAATAAACAGCAAGTAATCAGAAATCAAACAAACAGCGACATATTAAGTCAGAGGGTTGAGTTAATGGTCATGATAGTTTTAAAAGCATAAGCGATCTACGGCTTCAACTTTTGCTAGCCCAACAGTAACGCAGAATGACATACGTACACAAGAAACAAATGAATACGAGTGACAAGTAATTTCTCTTTCTCCATCTTGTGTGATGAATGTGCAGGCCATTTTCAACTTTCAAAGGTTAGAGCTGCAAAAAAGATTGTGTTGATATGCATGTTATGAGAACCAGACGGCAATCAAACCCATGAAGAAAAGAAGAAAAAAAAAAGTTACGTGATAATTCATCCAAGATGATAGCTGAAATATTAATTCAGAAAATTAATTTTTAAAACCCATGTTATTCAACAATTATTAGAAAAGACAGAATAGCACCGGACAAAAGACCTGTTCTTGCTTTTCGGGAGGTTTGGCGAGCATAATCAACCAGCTGCAGAGAGCGCATTTTACGGGCAAAGCGCTAACATTTTGCGTCGTTTAAAAACCTGTGAACAGAGAAAAGGCACAACTCTCATGAATTACAGACAGAATGACAAAGATAGATACATACTTAAACATGTGACAGAAAATTGAAAGGGCAGGATTTGTGTTGAAGTGAGATGCACTCATTGATATGTGAGTATTTTTTTTTACATTGAGACTATATAATGATTATAGATGAGTATGGAACAGTTAGAGACCTTTCTCCATATGCATTGCATATGTTCATGATACCTGGGCTGTATGAAGCTGTTTGTTTATACTGGCATAATGACTATAATCAGTTTGTGAATTACACCTTCAGTTATCATTCCCTTACCTTTCACAAACTACTTGAGTTTCATACATTTTACTTGAATTTTATATGGAAGTACTGATGATCCAAGTTATTTACACAAACAAGTGTGAAGAGTAACACTGACAATATGATTCAATGATGTATTCAACTGATTCACAATGTAACCTCTAGTACAGCGTATAATTGTACATTATTTTTAAAACTAGAGCTTTCAAGTAAATCGAAAATGAAAATCTGCAAGTAAGATTATTTTTTTACCCAACTTTATACCTGCTTATCCTAACTAACCTAAACTTTAGTCTGAACTCCAAAACATTACATATTCTACTTAATTACTTTTAATTTCGGATCACAAATAACTAGAAAAAAAAAACAATACGCGAGCCGTATTAATAATATTTATTTAACTTTGAACCATAGTATTTTAATCACAGCTACAAGGATCCTTCAGTCTATATGACTGCTACTTCTTAGCAATCAGGTACTCTAACTTCTTCGCTTCCTGTTCTTTTCCATCATGCATCATATTGATATTTTTCTCGTGACCATCACAGTAATCTTACAGCCATGCCTATCTAGTCACATTGCTTTAAAACTTCTCAATTTTGCGTGGGTGACATCTTCAAGAAGGTACACATCAACAACTTGTTGCTTATGATATACATCAAATCTGTATAGACAAGGTTACTGGCAAGGAAACAGTACAGTGCCTCCTTTCTGTACACGGTTCATGTATATGTTAGTCTCCGCTCTGGGGAGTTGGTTTGGTGTCGCTTTATAGGTAGGCATACCCTTTCGCAGAGGTGTCAACTGTATTCCACATCGCAATCGTCAAGATCCTTTAGTGACCCTGTAATCGCTCCCTCAATTTAAAGAACCATTACAAGTGTCAAATTTTAAACTTTTCTTTGGGGCAGTCATTCCATCAATCTTCTGGCTACCATTTCACGCCCACAGGTACTCCTTCTCCCCCAACTCATTCTTTAGAAAGCCTCATAACATTGCCGCTGTGCGCGCGGCATCCATAACTCTTCCAGAAATGCTCTAAAGATCCTGATCGTGCCTGCGATGCTGGTTTTGCTTGGGGCCCCCCCCCCGCCCGCCTAAACCCTCTCCTTTGCGTCCTTTGGTGTCTTCTGATGTCTTCTTCTTGCTGGCTACTGCTACTCTTCTCTTCTTCTTCTTCTTTCCTCTCCGTCATGGTGCTGCTATCGCTTCTTTGAATGCCTCTCTTCTTTGTTTTGTCCGGTGCTCGCTTGTGCTTGTGTTTCCTTGTGCTTGTGTTCTTGTGACTTTGTCTTCATCCTATACAAGAAAAAATCATTATCAGTCATTAACTTGTTAACTAACATACGGTCTTGACCAGCTGTCACCACCCCGGGCTCGCTGATGTCAACCAGAGTCGACGGTCCGCAAGAAAACAAAATAGTGCTATTCTTATTGTATGAGAAACAATGTATTTCCTGTTTTTCATTATTTCATACCTGCCCCCCCCCCTCCACCCCAGTATCTGACAAGACATTAGTTTCTGTTGAGAACAGGGTCATCTGCATAAGTGCACCTAATACAAAACACTTTTTATTGGGGGATCTGAAAATAATCGCAGCACGCAAGGTATCGCTCATGCACAGGGCAAAGAGTTAAGCCAAAGTCAGAACACACATCAAGCGTATTACATTCTTTCCATGGACTGTATTTGCAGGAAAAATATTACAAAATTTTTCCAAAGTGAAAGAGTTAAATAAGTCCATCACCTCATAGATTGTTTCCCTTTGATATTGACTCCTCCTTCTTTAAAACTATTTGGACAGCTCTCTAAATACATTGTTAACAATTTAAAACAGCAGTCTTCCATATACCAGGGATACGTGATTATTCATTCAAATAACACAGCAAAATGACTTTTATATCTTCAACTCAGCAAGCAATTATTATAAATCATTAATCAAAATAATTGTATCATAGCTTCCAGTCCCAAATTCCGTGATCGCTTTTTTGTGTGCAAAGTGATGAAAAATTATTGTTGTCACGATTTGAGTTGAGTTTATCTGTTTATCTGTGTAACAATAACAATGAAATTAAAGTGTACCAATAACCCTAAAAATCAAATTTGTGTACAACTAAGAAT
The DNA here is from genome assembly GCA_001188425.1 of Eucidaris tribuloides. Lineage (NCBI taxonomy): Eukaryota > Metazoa > Echinodermata > Echinoidea > Cidaroida > Cidaridae > Eucidaris > Eucidaris tribuloides. The sequence goes on from JZLH01S0068220.1 coordinate 62,694, forward strand.
ACACTACAAATAAACCGCATTCCACTTGGCTTAGCCTGTGAAGTAATCCATATTTTGATAAAATCAGATCATATCGATATGTACAATATCTCAGTACTTGACGCATGAGCAAGTTCTCTTAATCATGAATAGGAGTCAATTAGAAGCTACGTGGCATAATCATATTTGTTTTTGCACCTCTCTGGTTTTGCCAAATTCTCTCCCTCACCCAACTCAATGCGGTTATTTACGTTGCATGTTAAAGTTCTGCTCCGGGGCACTGATTTCTATGCGTGCGGCGCGTTGGGTATACGCGTACATTTTTGCTGAACAATCAAAGTTCACTATCATATTGATTGTTACAACTAGGTTTTTTGTTGTTGTTTTTGTTTGTGTGTGTGTGTTGTTAATGAATTAAGATATACACAGACAAATTATCGATAGTGGCGATCGATCGATTGATAGAATCGGTTGATTGACTATTCTGTATCCGTCGTTTTGTTTTTAGAAATTTTACATTCCAACCCAATAAACAAAAATCAGAGTGATCAAAGTGCACTTTGCAAAGGGCATGTGCCACATAGCAACAATTATCCAGGGTAATTGGTACATTTTAACATAGAGAACTGCCCTGTGTACCTTCTCCTTGTCTTCTGTCCGGATGTTTTTCTTCTTCTTGGCTGAGCTGCTAGTGCTATAGTGGTGTTGTTTTCACTCTCATGATATCCTCATCCTGGGCCAATGGTTATAACATATCAACTCATCACTGGCTCGTGATGTCTTTCCTGTTGATGAAAGACATTACAGCCACGGGATATACAAATGAACACAGTTAAACAAAAATGTGAGCTACATAATCTCCATGCTGCTACAGTGTCCTTTGGACAAGGTCCTAAAATAAGCCTGAAAAAATTGTACTTCTAAGTGATATTTAGTTCTTTAAAAAGAGTGAAATCCAGTTACCTTCTGACGCTGTCTATTTCCACCCATAGATGACTGTGTAACAAGTCTGACTAATTTATACTCAGTGAGCAACTAATTTGTTTATCATGCATACCTGCATGTACGAATAACATTCTAATTTTTGGTATGCTAGGAATGTTTGTTTGTCCATTTTAATTAGAAGTTGCCACGATGTTGATCTTTTATGCTTAAAGTGATAATTGCCCCAAATCTCATAAATTGTCATAGGTTGCGACAGAAACTAGTACATTAAATGATGCTAGAAAATAGAACTAGAAGACAATCTATAACTTCAGGCTTAGTCACTATCATCTGCGTAAATTAATTCCCAAATTGACGTAAAATCAAGCTCAAAAGTTGGCAGCAGGACGAAAATGAAATTTACCTTAAATCAGACAAGAATATTGTAATACATGTGTAACAAATATCTTTGTGTAAGACTGACGCTCTGGTAACACTTCCATGACTAGATTTTCCTAATTCTGGAACTGCGAACTGGAAATGACGTCCTCTACGCCCATGGGTGATTTTTTACTGCAACATAGATCACCTTACACTGGTGAATCCAGGTGTTCAAAAGGAATAGGAATGTTCACAAAAGTTTGTATTATATTTTGACATACCACAGCAAACTGAAATCATTGTATTTCCAGGGAAACAACAGCATAAATCTTCAGATTGGGACTATTAAAATTATCTCTAATCTCTCCCACCGCTCCCCCCCCCAAAAAAAGGGGGGGTTCCAAGTCCACAAACAAATTATAACATGTTTATGCTGATTTTACTTATAAGGACAATGAGTCTTGACGCCCATGCCCCATTCTCCAAATTCTATCAACATGTTCACACATAACTCCTCAGCATTTGCATGGAAAACATAATTCCACGTGGAACTTCAAAATTTCAGGATCATCATTATTCAAAACCATTTCTTGTTTCTTCTATTTCTTTCTCATGTCGTGTCATACTGTGGACAACAACACAAAAGAAAGTCAGCCCAAAGGAACAAACAATAATTCCCTCATATTTCCCCAGATTTAGGACTTTCTTCAATTCCCTGACTTTTCTCTGACAGGAAATGTTGGGAATCATTTTCCAGGTTTTGCGCCAGATTTCCAGATGGCTGGGAAAAACGCCCTGACAGAGAACTTACTAGTGATTTTTGGCTTGGCTGGTTGGAGTGACGCTCTCAACTAGAAAGTTGAGACTCTCCAGCTGTAAGCGTTAGTCCTAAAGATAGTTCGGCGACGCACTTCCTGCTCTGTACTTTGGCCTGATGTTCTACTACTGTGACTATCCTGCAGTAGTAAAATCCAAATGTTTAAATCTGAGTTTTTGGCCCCCATAATGAGAGTGTCAGAGTCACTTACTGTCACAGAAAATTGCCTTACTCCTCCTTACCACTTTGCCAGATTTGGTGGATCCTCCTTCTCAACCAAGCCCTGCTACTCTCACTCCTTTCCATTTGCCAGATTTGTGCTCCTCCTTCTTCAACCGACACTGCTAACTCTCCTCCTCACTTGCGTTCTTCCATAATTTCTTTGGTCGCCCTTCCGCTTGCTGACCATCGACCTAACTCTACACCTTCTCAACAACTGATGAACATCCCTGCCTTCAACACTCATCCACCACCAATGTACTCCCTTTCGCCTGTGCCAACTGATCCACCAACTTTTCCCAAACCAATATCTTGCATCAAATCCTCAGTCTTCTTCCTGTCCATCAGCTCCACACCACACATCGCTCTCACCACATTTAACACACAAGATTTCACAGCAGAATCCTTGCATAATTCACTTTGACTCTAGAATAGTTTTAAGCCCAAGTTGAGGACTAGCCCCCAACATGTCATTACACCTTAATGTCTAATGTTTTTCAATGCTTTCTGATGAATGCCTAACTCGCTTAAACCAACATACAAATTACCTGCTTTTGAATGTGCTCATTTTCCTCCTCATTACTTTCTTCCTCATGGAATTCTGTTAACTTGTCCTGGATTTTTTCTGTCTTTCCTGAGGAGTCGCTGTTAAGTCTGTTCTTCAATGTTGCAGGAGTCCTGTGACCACACTTCTGCGGCATCCGGCTTCTATCACCACTCCTGCTTGCTCCTGGAATCATCATATAAGTCCTTCTAGTGCATGCACAGGTCGTTTGGCGGGACGACGTTATTGATACCAAATGCTGATTGGGTTGATGAATACAGTGTTCGTAAGTGGAATGCATTCGCATCATCGGAGTCGACATCCTCGTCCACAGCCACGGTGGCCTTTCGATGTCGTTCGTCATCGATCGCTGGAATCGTACTTCTTCCAGTTTCTTCTCTCGCTCGATGGAAGGCCTGAGAAGTTTTGCCGGGGTTGCGTCTGCGGTGATCGGGTTTCGTCGTCCGGTTCGAAGCCGGGGACTGACGATGGCACCGCCTTGGACTTCATCCTGCCAGAAATACGAGTTCCTCACTGGAAGCCAGCTACCATGGGGTTGTCACAATCATCCACTGGAAAGACAACAAAGACACTGGGGTATGAGGAAGGTTGAAAGTTCACAGGCCAACTATGAAGGAGTTATGCTAGGCAGCAATGAACCTAGTTAATGCAGCTCATTGTACCTTTTCTGATATTAAACTGATTGTTCTTTCAGAATGCTTTTTTATTTTTCTGTTGGAAAAGTTTTTAACATTTTGGCAGTTGAGGTTTCTGAACTGGTCATTTTAAGCAAGATTTTTTTAATGGCAGAGACTTGCCCTTCCAGACAGTGGGTCATTTTCCGGGCTCATTTCATGTTCTGAGATTTTTCCCCATTTTTTCTGCCTACATTTTTAGCCAAAAGTTAATGAGATGTATTCCAACAGTGATAACCACATTTGGCTGATCTTTTAGCATTTTGAAGCCTTTAAAAACTGTATCCTTGTCTTGGAAGAGCAAGTCTTTGCCATTAAAATCTGCCTAAAAATGATTTGTTCATGAACTCTCACTGTCATGAAAAATTATTTCTTACAGTAAATCAAGAAATATATCTGAATAACAATGGCAAGTTAAGGCATGTCTTTACAGGCTTTTTTAGACTTTTGATGGACAAGTTTAAAACATGGGCAAATTCCTACAAAATGTTCAAGAAATGCACTTTGGTAGAATATCTAGAAGATTGGATTTCACAATAACTTTTTGAGTACTCTAGCAGGTGATTTCCTCTAACCTGTCTGAGTCTTGCGGTGCCTGTGAACAGGAGCAACTACTGGGCGGTGGTCTGGCTTGGGTTTGGGTTTGGACTTCCGGCCAAAGCTGAATATCTCGTCTTCTGGGGGCAGCTTCGGCCGGCGGCGTCGGTTTCGTCAAAGAAGGCCCCTTGTCGAGTCCTTCATCGGTATGAATTCGTCGACGTATGATTTCTGGTGGTTGCCTGCGAGTGGAGATTTCAGTAAAACCGGTGCCTCGAATAACTGTAAAATGACGATTAATAGTGCTTTACTTAAGTTTTTTTAATAGGTGATGGTTGTGTTATGCTGCTATACAGTATACTACACCCATAAACGGTAGTATAGTTTTGGATAAGCAATGTTATGCATTTTCAAGATATAATAAGATAAATATAGAAGATAACTGGATTGCTAAACATCATCATTTATGCTCACGATAAACAATGTATAGCAAGATCAAGAACGTGAAATGGACTATGCAGAACGCCATCAATTATGAGAATTTTAAAGGGCTTTCCAGCATTATTTAGTCAATTGTTTTTTTTCTTCGCAAGCTCTGTAGCTCAGATGCTCATTATGCTCTGACAAATTGCCTGATGAAAAGCTTGAGGCCAGTATGTATGATCCTTTCAATGATTACAGTCCACAACGCAGATTGGACAAGACATATGACAACATTCTGGACTCAATTTAAAAAAAAAAAGTCCAAACTGTAATATCTAAGCTACATACGTAAGTGCTTAAATGGAGCAACATAAACACCCTAGAATATAAAGCTTCAAAGTGATGCTGGCCACTGGCAAGACTAACCTGCTGATGACCATTCCAGTGCAGTAGAGTATAAAATAGCCCAGATCTACCACATCAGTAAGTCTAGGGGAAATGCAAGATGAATCCGGTCACACGCTGAGTGTTCGTAGATTTTCAACCTTTTTTTAAAAAGCTAAATAATCATTTTGAGGACATTTTTTAAAGCTTCATTTTTAGACCTTATCAAGAGACAATTAAGCATATGGGGTATAAGAAGCTCTGATTTTCAAACTTGTGATCAGTTGTTAAAAATTATGCCTTTATAAGAATTAGCTGAACATTTTCCAGGACAGAAACCATCATCCATCAACATACCGGCCTGTTTTCGTCCTCCTCTCTCGTCCCCTGCTTGATGCTTAAGTCTCTCCCGGAGTCGAACCATTGCTGAACCTCTGGCCTCAGTGATTGGTCCTTGCTGGGTGCTTCGGTTTGAGTGACAGGTGCGGCAGCAGACCTTGGGGGTGGGGGCATGTGGGACTGAAGTTGTTGTTGTTGTTGTTGTTGCTGCTGCTGCTTGTGTTTGTAGGTGGGTTGAACTTGAGTCAGTTGGCTGGGTGGTGTGCTGGACTTACACGGGCTGGCGTGGCAGATGCTGAGCTAGGATTATCTACTTGTGTCTGTATTTAAGATTAAAAAAATAATCATTTAAAGTTGAGTTTTATTTTTTCTTTCTTCTGGTTGTCTCAGAATATAACTGCGGATATAAAGTACAGAGCCAAACATATACATGCAATACATCATAGAAATTAGATTTATTGTAAGTGGCAGTTTGCTGCTCGTTCGTATCTATTTTTGTTTGAGAAATGGCGATGTGTTAGTCGTATCAGCCAAACATTAATTGTAAATAAAGCCACTGATTCTTCGCTTTTGTCTCGTTGTAACAGCATTACAATAACCACATATTAAAGGATAGAAGAGCCAGCAAGTAACAGGCATAAGTTTTGAATCATAAGCTCCTCCCCCCTAATAGCTGTTTCTGCAAGTTTTATCCGCAGGATGAAAACTTGCGCAAGACGTAAAAATAATAATCACAAATTACTATTTTATACGGGCCTTGCTGAGGGGAATATCACATGTAAACCTTATTTACGGGCTGGTCTTTATCACCTGTACCGAATGTATAGATACAGGATTTTCCGTTAAGAGGCCTTTTCTGTTTCCAAAAATCTGAAATTCTGTTTCAACTTGTCTGAAAAATGGAAATTCCGTTTTACCATAGACTTTGTATACATGAAAAAAATGACAATTCCTGTTACATAAAATTTTGAAACAAATATTTCTCGCTGTTCTGTGTTGTTTGTGTCAACTTTTTCTCAATTTTGTTCTGAATTTCATGTTTTTTCCTTTCAAAAGTATAAAATTGGAGAAAAAAGAAGGTTCCGTGATTTTCCGTTTGAAAACTCATTTTCGCATTCAATTTGTGATTTCCGGGAAATTCCCATCCATTTTCCGTTATCGCGGAAAATCATCAGTCCCTAACTGTACCTCACAATGTCATTTTTTCTTTCTTATGCTGTTTTATGCTGGCTCCTTTCTCGCTTAACACTTTTTGTCTCTTTGAAACACAACGCTGTCCAGTATACTACTTCGAGATACACATTAATAAAATAAGCGCAGTGATGACACTGGGTTATAAGAACTTTTTTTGTTTCATGGAATAAAAGATATTATTCAGAGAGGGTACATGTTGTTGTAATAAGCTTTCATGCATGTCGCTCTCGAGTATTTTACGATCGCAATTGCTGATCTTTAATTAACAAAGCATGGTCAGAAAAAACATGACGCAATGGCACGTTGAACCCCGTCACCATCTACAGCTCTCGCAGGCTGCGACAATACCACCAGACTACCCTGGTGCTGGTATTGACAACGATGAACATAGGAAACAAATACCAATGCTTTGTTGTCAGTCCATGTGGAAATAGTCGCATGAACTTGACCAAGACAAAAGTAGTTCATTCTATCTTATACCTGAAGACCTTTGT
>JZLH01S0068220.1:70482-85026 GCA_001188425.1 Eucidaris tribuloides
CATCACACTTATATGGTTTGCTTATGGCATGAATGTGGAAATGATTGTGAATGTATGATTCCTGTCTAAAACTGGCTCATGCATCTACACTGTCACAAACACAAGTTTTATATTAGTATATCACACTATAAAAACGATCACATGATGACACAGCTTCACAGATCAAAAAGGCTTTGAGAAACTACAATCAAATTTGTTTCTGCTTTCTACAAGCAAACCTCATTATAATGACCACAGGCATAGCGAGGACCTACTTAATACAAGGAAATTTCTTGGGTCCCATGCATATATTTGTGTAGGTTTTCATCTTGTACTTTTGTGGCGAGTTATCGACTATAGCAACGAAAATAGATGGATCCTGACTTCCTCATTGCTTGTTTTCAGAATAAGACACGCCAACTATATAGATGACTGAATGAAATCAACAACAATCAAAAGCATGTTCTAGAAGGTAACTGACACATATCTGAAGCACGTTCTAGAAAGTAATTTATCTCTATTTCTGGCTTTAAACAGTCAATCGGACGGAATGCATAACATTCAGCTATACAGGAAACAGGAAGTGTTTATTGATAAAGTTCCAAGAAATATGTACAATCCAAAATGAAGTCCTGCTGTATTGCTCAGTTATAGATGTAGAACTGCCATGTTAATTTGAATACCTGTAGACAGCTTTTGCATTTACTCGAATTAATCACTGCATGATATTTCTGAAATGTCTGAACTCTCAATAATGTACACTGATATAATAATACAATATATTTTGTATAGATTCATCTAGTATCAATTGCTGATTAGTCCAAAACATCAGATATGGACATTTAAAAATGTGACGTTACGGTTACACCAGTCAGCTCCTGGTTTTAAAACAATGCTTCCCTGGTAAAAAGTGTCTGAGTGTGTGAACATAAATTTTACATAAAAATACTCACATGAGCAAACAGTCTTATTGGAAGAACAGTGCATGGTTTGGTCATTGATGGCAAACCATAATCGGTTTAACCCACCAAAGTCTGGTCCAAAGTCTAGAGACCTCAAAGAGCATTAAAGACTACAAGTGGTTCTGCAACTTAGGTTTTTCCAATTAAAGTCATCTTCCAACTACAACGGGGTGCTCATCTTAAAATGGGTGAAATGATAGCTCCAAGATGACTGCACTGGTGATCTGCCAATGAATTACTCCCCATAATATTTTTTTTTCTGAATTGTGCCCAAGGAGTAAATATAATCAAAATTTACAAAATATTACAGCACAACTAAATGTTGATAGCACGATGAACATGCAGTGACCGGAATCATTATCATCTCTAATTAATCAAAATAATGTAAAATGTTTATGAATGATACTCCCTATAGACAAACGAGTACATTTAAACTTACTACACTTATCCAGTTGAAGGACTATTGCAAGTAACATGGATTCTACAACTCCAAAAATTGAAAGTTTATCCAGACTTTATTGTATAAGGATTTGAAGAGCAAGAGAAATTGCAGGAAGTGGATTTCAATCGATATTACATTGTCTCAGTAAGTACTCTTCAGTGAGATGGACATAAAATTTATTGTACATTTAGTTGTGTTGTATCATGCTATCTTGTTGCAATTTGAATGTAGATGCACCAAATCCAAACTCATACTTACTTTTGCCCCCCCCCCTAATTAATCTGTCCTTATCATTCTGTTTGGTCTAGCCAAATGTATCCATTCTCCTACTCTGATTCTATGACTAATATAAGTTTAATTTTATCATCATCAATTTGTTTCTAATTGGCCTTTTAAGTAATGTACATATACATAAATATATATACACACATATTTTTTTAACCCGTTGGAGACTAAGTAGAGATATCTCGTGTTGGAGTCTGTGACAATTGCGTGCTATAGTGAAGTCAAAGTGTCTTCAACGGGTTAAATTATACTTCAATATTTTATAAACATGCACCATGATTGTACTTGTTTGTTAAATATTTTTTGGGGAAAAACATGAAATAAATTAAATCAAATCTTTGACACCCAAACTGAAGATCTTTCTTTTCATATAATTTTCTGATAAAGTACTTCATTAGCCCTGGCAAATTTTTTGTCCCATAACTGGATATTTCAGGAGCAAACAATTTTATATAATATCCATGCAAAATTGGCTATGTTCAGTTAATCAAAAAAAGTACTTGTTAAATAATACTGATGATTTATGGCCGAATAAAGGGCATAAGACAACAGACTTTAAAGCCCAAGTTTAGTTTTTGGGAATTTTTTTAATTTGAAAGCTTTATGCCCAAAGGTCATATCACACCAATAACAGATTATGAATACCTTTCGTTTTTAAAAAAATTAATTAATGAAAAATCTCCGAGGGGGGGGGGGGGTACCCTCGGAGATTACGGGGTACCCCAAGATTTTCGACTATATTTTACATTAAAGGTTAGTGACAAGATTGGAAACACTTGAAAATGCCTCAAGAGCAACGCAATGAGTTTGAAATATATACAACTATACACTAACCAAGAGTGGATTCCCACCTGGAGGATTTGTCTGTAATTTGTTTCACTTAAGGAGAATCAAGCATAAACATAGGAGTATCTTAATTTATCCGGGGACCGATAAAAATAAGCCGGCCATAGAGAGCGCACAGCAGACAAGGTTCCGTGGGCTATGAGTGATATTGACATTGTTATTTAGATGAGTCAATGTTTATTGACTACAAGATTTTCAAACAAGAGAATCCTGCATAGTTTACTTGATTCTAGAGTAGTTTCATCCCAAGTTGAGGACACCCGCCAATCATGTCACTTTACCTTTAAGCATCAAAAGTGTTAAATAAGGTGTTAAGGTTATCGCGACGTTATACCTCATACAGAAAGAAGCAACCCCCCCCGCCCCACCCCGCTCGAGGTTTTTCATATAATTAATTAAAAAAAAACAAATATTCAGAGTCTTTATTGTGTGATATGACTTTGGGCATAAAGTTTTCAATAAAAAATCCCCAAAACTAAACTTAGGCTTTAACATCAACATATTATAAGCAATGATTATTTCAGGAACATTTTACTTCAAATAGTTAAAATGATAGTAGATTATCACAGTCACTAGTACTTTATGCTTAGGCCTGAAAAGCAGGTCAAAGTATTTCAAAAAGATGGGCTTCGAACTATATCAGAAAATGAAAACTATATTTCTCTTCTTATCTCTTTCTCTACTTCCCTTTTTTTTACAGATGAGGTTACCCACTGCTCAGCACTAAGGTCTTGAATGCAATATTTAATTATATCTAATTATATTACAATACGTAATTTGATTGTTAGCTATATTAATGTATGCGCTAAGTATTTCCTGTACAGTCAAACCTGTCTTAGTAGCCACCTCTATAATAGCAGGCCAACTGTCTGTGAAGCCACTAAAATGATTCCCATGGAACAAATCATGTGTTTAAAGAACCGTCTACTAAGGCAGTCCCACCTGTCAATAAGGCCCACATTTTTTGTTTCCCTTGGTGACCCGACTATAGACAGGTTTCACTGTAGCATTATATTCGGCATTTTGCTCAGCCGGAAATTCGCGAGAAGCTTATTTTTCGTGATTATTGGCATTGATTTCACTTTGTGCAGTAATATCAGAAGTGAGAACTGCCTTCGTGTAATTTGCGAATAAACCACCGTGAAATATTCAGCGTTACAGTAATGTTTTAGTCAGCATGCTTGTGTTTTGGTAAAATACACGCATAAACATCACCAATGAGCAACATGCATGATATTTTAAACGCATGATTGCAAATATTAAATCAACAAATGCAGCAAGAAGGACAACTGATTATTGCTATATTGAGCTGTGACCTTTGACCTACTGAAATCAGAGAATCTTTTTAATTATTACTGTCGATCAAAATGCATTATGACTAATGAATGAAATTGCCCCTGGAAAGTAAAAGAATCTTAATAGTGTAAGATGAACACAGGACAGGCAAGGCAAACAACAAACAGACAGAAAGCAGGCGCATACAGACAAACCATATACACTGAGCAACCCCGAAACACAGATGTCAAATTAAGCACAGACACTTGAGGGAAATAGTCACTGAAAGAGTTTTGGCACATTATATTATGGTTGGGGGGGGGGGCAAATTCGCATCTCCGACCCTCTTGGCCATTTTAGGGTTGAATGAAGATGTAGGCCGGCAAGCTAACAGAATAAGTTATGAAATAATTTTGGGTTCTTGCAAACAATCAGATCGCACGTGCACTGGCCGGTGCATACATTACTGCCAACGTGGTTTAATCGACCGGTAGTAATGTATGCATTTTTTTTAATGAGTTAATTCCTCCCCGACAAGTACTGTTTCAGTTAAGTTTTTCAGGAAATTTAGGCAAAGACTTAATGTTAACAGAAACTTACTAATTGATGCCCCTTGCTGAAGGAAGTGTCACACAGTACCCCCTTATTTAGGCTGTCTTCTATTACCATGTACCATAAGTTCCTCAAATACTCACAACATCATTCTTTTTTTCTAACTTATTCCTGTTAGCTGGCGGCTACATCTTCCATTAATCTTGTATGACTCAATTAAAAATCATTTTAAATAAGGGGACAGCAATATTATGAATAAATAGTAATTTAACAATATGGCTATAAATCCATCCTAATGAAGTGACTGTCAGAGCAGAATAAACAGCAAGTAATCAGAAATCAAACAAACAGCGACATATTAAGTCAGAGGGTTGAGTTAATGGTCATGATAGTTTTAAAAGCATAAGCGATCTACGGCTTCAACTTTTGCTAGCCCAACAGTAACGCAGAATGACATACGTACACAAGAAACAAATGAATACGAGTGACAAGTAATTTCTCTTTCTCCATCTTGTGTGATGAATGTGCAGGCCATTTTCAACTTTCAAAGGTTAGAGCTGCAAAAAAGATTGTGTTGATATGCATGTTATGAGAACCAGACGGCAATCAAACCCATGAAGAAAAGAAGAAAAAAAAAAGTTACGTGATAATTCATCCAAGATGATAGCTGAAATATTAATTCAGAAAATTAATTTTTAAAACCCATGTTATTCAACAATTATTAGAAAAGACAGAATAGCACCGGACAAAAGACCTGTTCTTGCTTTTCGGGAGGTTTGGCGAGCATAATCAACCAGCTGCAGAGAGCGCATTTTACGGGCAAAGCGCTAACATTTTGCGTCGTTTAAAAACCTGTGAACAGAGAAAAGGCACAACTCTCATGAATTACAGACAGAATGACAAAGATAGATACATACTTAAACATGTGACAGAAAATTGAAAGGGCAGGATTTGTGTTGAAGTGAGATGCACTCATTGATATGTGAGTATTTTTTTTTACATTGAGACTATATAATGATTATAGATGAGTATGGAACAGTTAGAGACCTTTCTCCATATGCATTGCATATGTTCATGATACCTGGGCTGTATGAAGCTGTTTGTTTATACTGGCATAATGACTATAATCAGTTTGTGAATTACACCTTCAGTTATCATTCCCTTACCTTTCACAAACTACTTGAGTTTCATACATTTTACTTGAATTTTATATGGAAGTACTGATGATCCAAGTTATTTACACAAACAAGTGTGAAGAGTAACACTGACAATATGATTCAATGATGTATTCAACTGATTCACAATGTAACCTCTAGTACAGCGTATAATTGTACATTATTTTTAAAACTAGAGCTTTCAAGTAAATCGAAAATGAAAATCTGCAAGTAAGATTATTTTTTTACCCAACTTTATACCTGCTTATCCTAACTAACCTAAACTTTAGTCTGAACTCCAAAACATTACATATTCTACTTAATTACTTTTAATTTCGGATCACAAATAACTAGAAAAAAAAAACAATACGCGAGCCGTATTAATAATATTTATTTAACTTTGAACCATAGTATTTTAATCACAGCTACAAGGATCCTTCAGTCTATATGACTGCTACTTCTTAGCAATCAGGTACTCTAACTTCTTCGCTTCCTGTTCTTTTCCATCATGCATCATATTGATATTTTTCTCGTGACCATCACAGTAATCTTACAGCCATGCCTATCTAGTCACATTGCTTTAAAACTTCTCAATTTTGCGTGGGTGACATCTTCAAGAAGGTACACATCAACAACTTGTTGCTTATGATATACATCAAATCTGTATAGACAAGGTTACTGGCAAGGAAACAGTACAGTGCCTCCTTTCTGTACACGGTTCATGTATATGTTAGTCTCCGCTCTGGGGAGTTGGTTTGGTGTCGCTTTATAGGTAGGCATACCCTTTCGCAGAGGTGTCAACTGTATTCCACATCGCAATCGTCAAGATCCTTTAGTGACCCTGTAATCGCTCCCTCAATTTAAAGAACCATTACAAGTGTCAAATTTTAAACTTTTCTTTGGGGCAGTCATTCCATCAATCTTCTGGCTACCATTTCACGCCCACAGGTACTCCTTCTCCCCCAACTCATTCTTTAGAAAGCCTCATAACATTGCCGCTGTGCGCGCGGCATCCATAACTCTTCCAGAAATGCTCTAAAGATCCTGATCGTGCCTGCGATGCTGGTTTTGCTTGGGGCCCCCCCCCCGCCCGCCTAAACCCTCTCCTTTGCGTCCTTTGGTGTCTTCTGATGTCTTCTTCTTGCTGGCTACTGCTACTCTTCTCTTCTTCTTCTTCTTTCCTCTCCGTCATGGTGCTGCTATCGCTTCTTTGAATGCCTCTCTTCTTTGTTTTGTCCGGTGCTCGCTTGTGCTTGTGTTTCCTTGTGCTTGTGTTCTTGTGACTTTGTCTTCATCCTATACAAGAAAAAATCATTATCAGTCATTAACTTGTTAACTAACATACGGTCTTGACCAGCTGTCACCACCCCGGGCTCGCTGATGTCAACCAGAGTCGACGGTCCGCAAGAAAACAAAATAGTGCTATTCTTATTGTATGAGAAACAATGTATTTCCTGTTTTTCATTATTTCATACCTGCCCCCCCCCCTCCACCCCAGTATCTGACAAGACATTAGTTTCTGTTGAGAACAGGGTCATCTGCATAAGTGCACCTAATACAAAACACTTTTTATTGGGGGATCTGAAAATAATCGCAGCACGCAAGGTATCGCTCATGCACAGGGCAAAGAGTTAAGCCAAAGTCAGAACACACATCAAGCGTATTACATTCTTTCCATGGACTGTATTTGCAGGAAAAATATTACAAAATTTTTCCAAAGTGAAAGAGTTAAATAAGTCCATCACCTCATAGATTGTTTCCCTTTGATATTGACTCCTCCTTCTTTAAAACTATTTGGACAGCTCTCTAAATACATTGTTAACAATTTAAAACAGCAGTCTTCCATATACCAGGGATACGTGATTATTCATTCAAATAACACAGCAAAATGACTTTTATATCTTCAACTCAGCAAGCAATTATTATAAATCATTAATCAAAATAATTGTATCATAGCTTCCAGTCCCAAATTCCGTGATCGCTTTTTTGTGTGCAAAGTGATGAAAAATTATTGTTGTCACGATTTGAGTTGAGTTTATCTGTTTATCTGTGTAACAATAACAATGAAATTAAAGTGTACCAATAACCCTAAAAATCAAATTTGTGTACAACTAAGAATACACTACAAATAAACCGCATTCCACTTGGCTTAGCCTGTGAAGTAATCCATATTTTGATAAAATCAGATCATATCGATATGTACAATATCTCAGTACTTGACGCATGAGCAAGTTCTCTTAATCATGAATAGGAGTCAATTAGAAGCTACGTGGCATAATCATATTTGTTTTTGCACCTCTCTGGTTTTGCCAAATTCTCTCCCTCACCCAACTCAATGCGGTTATTTACGTTGCATGTTAAAGTTCTGCTCCGGGGCACTGATTTCTATGCGTGCGGCGCGTTGGGTATACGCGTACATTTTTGCTGAACAATCAAAGTTCACTATCATATTGATTGTTACAACTAGGTTTTTTGTTGTTGTTTTTGTTTGTGTGTGTGTGTTGTTAATGAATTAAGATATACACAGACAAATTATCGATAGTGGCGATCGATCGATTGATAGAATCGGTTGATTGACTATTCTGTATCCGTCGTTTTGTTTTTAGAAATTTTACATTCCAACCCAATAAACAAAAATCAGAGTGATCAAAGTGCACTTTGCAAAGGGCATGTGCCACATAGCAACAATTATCCAGGGTAATTGGTACATTTTAACATAGAGAACTGCCCTGTGTACCTTCTCCTTGTCTTCTGTCCGGATGTTTTTCTTCTTCTTGGCTGAGCTGCTAGTGCTATAGTGGTGTTGTTTTCACTCTCATGATATCCTCATCCTGGGCCAATGGTTATAACATATCAACTCATCACTGGCTCGTGATGTCTTTCCTGTTGATGAAAGACATTACAGCCACGGGATATACAAATGAACACAGTTAAACAAAAATGTGAGCTACATAATCTCCATGCTGCTACAGTGTCCTTTGGACAAGGTCCTAAAATAAGCCTGAAAAAATTGTACTTCTAAGTGATATTTAGTTCTTTAAAAAGAGTGAAATCCAGTTACCTTCTGACGCTGTCTATTTCCACCCATAGATGACTGTGTAACAAGTCTGACTAATTTATACTCAGTGAGCAACTAATTTGTTTATCATGCATACCTGCATGTACGAATAACATTCTAATTTTTGGTATGCTAGGAATGTTTGTTTGTCCATTTTAATTAGAAGTTGCCACGATGTTGATCTTTTATGCTTAAAGTGATAATTGCCCCAAATCTCATAAATTGTCATAGGTTGCGACAGAAACTAGTACATTAAATGATGCTAGAAAATAGAACTAGAAGACAATCTATAACTTCAGGCTTAGTCACTATCATCTGCGTAAATTAATTCCCAAATTGACGTAAAATCAAGCTCAAAAGTTGGCAGCAGGACGAAAATGAAATTTACCTTAAATCAGACAAGAATATTGTAATACATGTGTAACAAATATCTTTGTGTAAGACTGACGCTCTGGTAACACTTCCATGACTAGATTTTCCTAATTCTGGAACTGCGAACTGGAAATGACGTCCTCTACGCCCATGGGTGATTTTTTACTGCAACATAGATCACCTTACACTGGTGAATCCAGGTGTTCAAAAGGAATAGGAATGTTCACAAAAGTTTGTATTATATTTTGACATACCACAGCAAACTGAAATCATTGTATTTCCAGGGAAACAACAGCATAAATCTTCAGATTGGGACTATTAAAATTATCTCTAATCTCTCCCACCGCTCCCCCCCCCAAAAAAAGGGGGGGTTCCAAGTCCACAAACAAATTATAACATGTTTATGCTGATTTTACTTATAAGGACAATGAGTCTTGACGCCCATGCCCCATTCTCCAAATTCTATCAACATGTTCACACATAACTCCTCAGCATTTGCATGGAAAACATAATTCCACGTGGAACTTCAAAATTTCAGGATCATCATTATTCAAAACCATTTCTTGTTTCTTCTATTTCTTTCTCATGTCGTGTCATACTGTGGACAACAACACAAAAGAAAGTCAGCCCAAAGGAACAAACAATAATTCCCTCATATTTCCCCAGATTTAGGACTTTCTTCAATTCCCTGACTTTTCTCTGACAGGAAATGTTGGGAATCATTTTCCAGGTTTTGCGCCAGATTTCCAGATGGCTGGGAAAAACGCCCTGACAGAGAACTTACTAGTGATTTTTGGCTTGGCTGGTTGGAGTGACGCTCTCAACTAGAAAGTTGAGACTCTCCAGCTGTAAGCGTTAGTCCTAAAGATAGTTCGGCGACGCACTTCCTGCTCTGTACTTTGGCCTGATGTTCTACTACTGTGACTATCCTGCAGTAGTAAAATCCAAATGTTTAAATCTGAGTTTTTGGCCCCCATAATGAGAGTGTCAGAGTCACTTACTGTCACAGAAAATTGCCTTACTCCTCCTTACCACTTTGCCAGATTTGGTGGATCCTCCTTCTCAACCAAGCCCTGCTACTCTCACTCCTTTCCATTTGCCAGATTTGTGCTCCTCCTTCTTCAACCGACACTGCTAACTCTCCTCCTCACTTGCGTTCTTCCATAATTTCTTTGGTCGCCCTTCCGCTTGCTGACCATCGACCTAACTCTACACCTTCTCAACAACTGATGAACATCCCTGCCTTCAACACTCATCCACCACCAATGTACTCCCTTTCGCCTGTGCCAACTGATCCACCAACTTTTCCCAAACCAATATCTTGCATCAAATCCTCAGTCTTCTTCCTGTCCATCAGCTCCACACCACACATCGCTCTCACCACATTTAACACACAAGATTTCACAGCAGAATCCTTGCATAATTCACTTTGACTCTAGAATAGTTTTAAGCCCAAGTTGAGGACTAGCCCCCAACATGTCATTACACCTTAATGTCTAATGTTTTTCAATGCTTTCTGATGAATGCCTAACTCGCTTAAACCAACATACAAATTACCTGCTTTTGAATGTGCTCATTTTCCTCCTCATTACTTTCTTCCTCATGGAATTCTGTTAACTTGTCCTGGATTTTTTCTGTCTTTCCTGAGGAGTCGCTGTTAAGTCTGTTCTTCAATGTTGCAGGAGTCCTGTGACCACACTTCTGCGGCATCCGGCTTCTATCACCACTCCTGCTTGCTCCTGGAATCATCATATAAGTCCTTCTAGTGCATGCACAGGTCGTTTGGCGGGACGACGTTATTGATACCAAATGCTGATTGGGTTGATGAATACAGTGTTCGTAAGTGGAATGCATTCGCATCATCGGAGTCGACATCCTCGTCCACAGCCACGGTGGCCTTTCGATGTCGTTCGTCATCGATCGCTGGAATCGTACTTCTTCCAGTTTCTTCTCTCGCTCGATGGAAGGCCTGAGAAGTTTTGCCGGGGTTGCGTCTGCGGTGATCGGGTTTCGTCGTCCGGTTCGAAGCCGGGGACTGACGATGGCACCGCCTTGGACTTCATCCTGCCAGAAATACGAGTTCCTCACTGGAAGCCAGCTACCATGGGGTTGTCACAATCATCCACTGGAAAGACAACAAAGACACTGGGGTATGAGGAAGGTTGAAAGTTCACAGGCCAACTATGAAGGAGTTATGCTAGGCAGCAATGAACCTAGTTAATGCAGCTCATTGTACCTTTTCTGATATTAAACTGATTGTTCTTTCAGAATGCTTTTTTATTTTTCTGTTGGAAAAGTTTTTAACATTTTGGCAGTTGAGGTTTCTGAACTGGTCATTTTAAGCAAGATTTTTTTAATGGCAGAGACTTGCCCTTCCAGACAGTGGGTCATTTTCCGGGCTCATTTCATGTTCTGAGATTTTTCCCCATTTTTTCTGCCTACATTTTTAGCCAAAAGTTAATGAGATGTATTCCAACAGTGATAACCACATTTGGCTGATCTTTTAGCATTTTGAAGCCTTTAAAAACTGTATCCTTGTCTTGGAAGAGCAAGTCTTTGCCATTAAAATCTGCCTAAAAATGATTTGTTCATGAACTCTCACTGTCATGAAAAATTATTTCTTACAGTAAATCAAGAAATATATCTGAATAACAATGGCAAGTTAAGGCATGTCTTTACAGGCTTTTTTAGACTTTTGATGGACAAGTTTAAAACATGGGCAAATTCCTACAAAATGTTCAAGAAATGCACTTTGGTAGAATATCTAGAAGATTGGATTTCACAATAACTTTTTGAGTACTCTAGCAGGTGATTTCCTCTAACCTGTCTGAGTCTTGCGGTGCCTGTGAACAGGAGCAACTACTGGGCGGTGGTCTGGCTTGGGTTTGGGTTTGGACTTCCGGCCAAAGCTGAATATCTCGTCTTCTGGGGGCAGCTTCGGCCGGCGGCGTCGGTTTCGTCAAAGAAGGCCCCTTGTCGAGTCCTTCATCGGTATGAATTCGTCGACGTATGATTTCTGGTGGTTGCCTGCGAGTGGAGATTTCAGTAAAACCGGTGCCTCGAATAACTGTAAAATGACGATTAATAGTGCTTTACTTAAGTTTTTTTAATAGGTGATGGTTGTGTTATGCTGCTATACAGTATACTACACCCATAAACGGTAGTATAGTTTTGGATAAGCAATGTTATGCATTTTCAAGATATAATAAGATAAATATAGAAGATAACTGGATTGCTAAACATCATCATTTATGCTCACGATAAACAATGTATAGCAAGATCAAGAACGTGAAATGGACTATGCAGAACGCCATCAATTATGAGAATTTTAAAGGGCTTTCCAGCATTATTTAGTCAATTGTTTTTTTTCTTCGCAAGCTCTGTAGCTCAGATGCTCATTATGCTCTGACAAATTGCCTGATGAAAAGCTTGAGGCCAGTATGTATGATCCTTTCAATGATTACAGTCCACAACGCAGATTGGACAAGACATATGACAACATTCTGGACTCAATTTAAAAAAAAAAAGTCCAAACTGTAATATCTAAGCTACATACGTAAGTGCTTAAATGGAGCAACATAAACACCCTAGAATATAAAGCTTCAAAGTGATGCTGGCCACTGGCAAGACTAACCTGCTGATGACCATTCCAGTGCAGTAGAGTATAAAATAGCCCAGATCTACCACATCAGTAAGTCTAGGGGAAATGCAAGATGAATCCGGTCACACGCTGAGTGTTCGTAGATTTTCAACCTTTTTTTAAAAAGCTAAATAATCATTTTGAGGACATTTTTTAAAGCTTCATTTTTAGACCTTATCAAGAGACAATTAAGCATATGGGGTATAAGAAGCTCTGATTTTCAAACTTGTGATCAGTTGTTAAAAATTATGCCTTTATAAGAATTAGCTGAACATTTTCCAGGACAGAAACCATCATCCATCAACATACCGGCCTGTTTTCGTCCTCCTCTCTCGTCCCCTGCTTGATGCTTAAGTCTCTCCCGGAGTCGAACCATTGCTGAACCTCTGGCCTCAGTGATTGGTCCTTGCTGGGTGCTTCGGTTTGAGTGACAGGTGCGGCAGCAGACCTTGGGGGTGGGGGCATGTGGGACTGAAGTTGTTGTTGTTGTTGTTGTTGCTGCTGCTGCTTGTGTTTGTAGGTGGGTTGAACTTGAGTCAGTTGGCTGGGTGGTGTGCTGGACTTACACGGGCTGGCGTGGCAGATGCTGAGCTAGGATTATCTACTTGTGTCTGTATTTAAGATTAAAAAAATAATCATTTAAAGTTGAGTTTTATTTTTTCTTTCTTCTGGTTGTCTCAGAATATAACTGCGGATATAAAGTACAGAGCCAAACATATACATGCAATACATCATAGAAATTAGATTTATTGTAAGTGGCAGTTTGCTGCTCGTTCGTATCTATTTTTGTTTGAGAAATGGCGATGTGTTAGTCGTATCAGCCAAACATTAATTGTAAATAAAGCCACTGATTCTTCGCTTTTGTCTCGTTGTAACAGCATTACAATAACCACATATTAAAGGATAGAAGAGCCAGCAAGTAACAGGCATAAGTTTTGAATCATAAGCTCCTCCCCCCTAATAGCTGTTTCTGCAAGTTTTATCCGCAGGATGAAAACTTGCGCAAGACGTAAAAATAATAATCACAAATTACTATTTTATACGGGCCTTGCTGAGGGGAATATCACATGTAAACCTTATTTACGGGCTGGTCTTTATCACCTGTACCGAATGTATAGATACAGGATTTTCCGTTAAGAGGCCTTTTCTGTTTCCAAAAATCTGAAATTCTGTTTCAACTTGTCTGAAAAATGGAAATTCCGTTTTACCATAGACTTTGTATACATGAAAAAAATGACAATTCCTGTTACATAAAATTTTGAAACAAATATTTCTCGCTGTTCTGTGTTGTTTGTGTCAACTTTTTCTCAATTTTGTTCTGAATTTCATGTTTTTTCCTTTCAAAAGTATAAAATTGGAGAAAAAAGAAGGTTCCGTGATTTTCCGTTTGAAAACTCATTTTCGCATTCAATTTGTGATTTCCGGGAAATTCCCATCCATTTTCCGTTATCGCGGAAAATCATCAGTCCCTAACTGTACCTCACAATGTCATTTTTTCTTTCTTATGCTGTTTTATGCTGGCTCCTTTCTCGCTTAACACTTTTTGTCTCTTTGAAACACAACGCTGTCCAGTATACTACTTCGAGATACACATTAATAAAATAAGCGCAGTGATGACACTGGGTTATAAGAACTTTTTTTGTTTCATGGAATAAAAGATATTATTCAGAGAGGGTACATGTTGTTGTAATAAGCTTTCATGCATGTCGCTCTCGAGTATTTTACGATCGCAATTGCTGATCTTTAATTAACAAAGCATGGTCAGAAAAAACATGACGCAATGGCACGTTGAACCCCGTCACCATCTACAGCTCTCGCAGGCTGCGACAATACCACCAGACTACCCTGGTGCTGGTATTGACAACGATGAACATAGGAAACAAATACCAATGCTTTGTTGTCAGTCCATGTGGAAATAGTCGCATGAACTTGACCAAGACAAAAGTAGTTCATTCTATCTTATACCTGAAGACCTTTGT
>JZLH01S0068220.1:87644-105145 GCA_001188425.1 Eucidaris tribuloides
GTGAAGAGTACACTGACAATATGATTCAATGATGTATTCAACTGATTCACAATGTAACCTCTAGTACAGTATATTGTACATTATTTTAAAACTAGAGCTTTCAAGTAAATCGAAAATGAAAATCTGCAAGTAAGATTATTTTTTTACCAACTTTATACCTGCTTATACCTACTAACCTAACTTTAGTCTGAACTCCAAAACATTTACATATTCTACTTAATTACTTTTAATTTCGGGATCACAAACAGAAAAAAAACAACTACCGAGCCATTAATAATAGTTTATTTAACTTTGACCATGGTATTTTAATCACAGCTACAAGGTATCTTCAGTCTATATGACTGCTACTTCTTACAACAGGTACTCTTACTTCTTCGTCTTCTGTATCTTTCCATCATGCATCATATTGATATTTTTCTCTGACCATCACAGTAATCTTACAGCCCATCCTATCTAGTCACATTGCTTTAAACTTCTCAATTTTGGTGGGTACATCTTCAAGAAGGTACACATTCAACAACTGTTGCTTATGATATACAGTCAAATCTGTATAGAAAGGTTACTGCAAGGAAACAGTACAAGTGCCCTTTCTGTACAGGTTCATGTATATGTAGTCTCCGCTCTGGGGAGTTGGTTTGGTGTCCTTTATAGGTAGGGCATCCCTTTCGCAGAGGTGTCAACTGTATTCACATCCAATCTCAAATCCTTTAGTGCCCTGTAATCCCTCCCTCAAATTTAAAGAACCATTACAAGTTCAAATTCTTAAACTTTTCTTTGCAGTCATTCCATCAATCTTGGCTACCATTTCACGACCCACAGGTACTCTTCTCCCCCAACTCATTCTTAGAAAGCCTCATAACTTGCCGCTGTGCCCGGGGCATCCATACCTTCCAGAAATGCCTCTAAAGCATC
The DNA here is from genome assembly GCA_001188425.1 of Eucidaris tribuloides. Taxonomy (NCBI): domain Eukaryota; kingdom Metazoa; phylum Echinodermata; class Echinoidea; order Cidaroida; family Cidaridae; genus Eucidaris; species Eucidaris tribuloides. The sequence continues at coordinate 88,557 of JZLH01S0068220.1, forward strand.
CTGATCGTCTTCGATGCTGGTTTTGCTTGGGGCTACCTCTCCTTTCGTCTCTTTGGTGTCTTCTGATGTCTTCTTCTTGCTGCTACTGCTACTCTTCTTCTTCTTCTTCTTTTCCTCTCCGTCATGGTGGCTGCTATCCTTCTTTGAATGCCTCTCTTCTTTGTCTTTGTCACGGTGCTCCTTGTGCTTGTGTTTCTTGTGCTTGTGTTTCTTGTGACTTTTGTCTTCATCCTATACAAAGAAAAAATCATTATCAGTCATTAACTGTTAACTAACTACGGTCGACCACTGTCACCACCCCTGGCTCGCTGATGTCAACCAGAGTCGACGGTCCGCAAGAAAAAAAGAAATAGTGCCTATTCTATTGTATGAGAACAATGTATTTCCTGTTCTTTCATTTATTCATACCTCCCCCCCCCTCCACCCCAGTACTGACAAGACATTAGTTTCTGTTGAGAACAGGGTCACTCATGCATAAGTGCACCTAATACAAAACACTGTTTATTGGGGGATCTGAAAATAATCCAGCAGCCAAGGTATTCCTCATGCACAGGGCAAAGAGTTAACCAAAGTCAGAACACACATTCAAGCGTAATTACATTCTTCCATGGAATGTACTTTGCAGTAAAAATATTTACAAATTTTTCCAAAGTGAAAGAGGTAAATAAGTTCCCTCACCATCATAATTGTTTCCTTTGATATTGACTTCCTCCTTCTTTAAACTATTATGGACAGCTCTCTAATATCATTTTAACAATTTCAAACAGCAGTCTTCCCATATACCAGGGATAGTGATTATTCATTCAAATAACACAGCAAAATGACTTTTATATCTTCAAACTCAGCAAGCAATTATTAATAAATCATTAAATCAAAATAATTGTTATCATAGCTTCCAGTCCAAATTCGTGATGCTTTTTTTGTGTGCAAAAGTGAAGAAAAATTTTGTTGTCAAGGATTTGAGTTTGAGTTTATCTGTTTATCTGTGTAACAATAACAATGAATTAAAGTGTACCAATACCCTAAAAATCAAATTTGTGTACAACTAGAATACACTACAAATAACCGCATTCCACTTGGCTTAGCCTGTGAAGTAATCCATATTTTGATAAATCAGATCATATGATATGTACAATATCTCAGTACTTGAGCATGAGCAAGTTCTCTTTAATCATGATAGGAAGTCTATTAGAAGCTACAGTGCATAATCATATTTGTTTTGCACCTCTCTGGTTTGCCAAATTCTCTCCCTCACCCCAACATCAATGCTGGTTATTTCACTTGCATGTTAAAGTTCTGCTCCGTGGGCACTGATTTCTATGCGTGCGCGTTTGGGTTATACGCGTACATTTTTGCTGAACTATCAAAGTTCACTATCGATATTGATTGTTACACTAGGTGTGTGTGTGTGTGTGTGTGTGTTAATGATTAAGATATACACAGACAAATTATCGATAGTGCGATCGATCGATTGATAGAATCGGTTGATTGACTATTCTGTATCAAGTCGTTTTGTTTTTAGAAATTTACATTCAAACCCCAATAAACAAAAATCAGAGTGATCACAAGTGCTACTTTGCAAAGGGCATGCCACATAGCAAACAAATTATCCAGGGTATTGGTACATTTTAACATGAGAGAACTGCCCCTGTGTACCTTCTCCTTGTCTTTTGTCCGATGTTTCTTCTTCTTGGCTGAGCTGCTAGTGCTAGTACTGGTGTTGCGTTCATCTCACTGATATCCTGATCGTGGGCAGATGGTTACTAACATATCAAACTCATCACTGGCTCGTGATGTCTTTCCTGTTGATGAAAACACATTACAGCCACGGGATAACAATGAACACAGTTAAACAAAAATGTGAGCTACATAATCCTCCATGCTCTAAGTGTCTTTGACAAGGTCTAAAAATGAAGCCCTGAAAAAATTGTACTTCTAAGTGATTATTTAGTCCTTTAAAAAGAGTGAAAATCCAGTTTGACCTTCTGACCTTGTCTATTTCCACCCATAGACTACTGTGTAACAAGTCTGACTAATTTATACTCAGGAGCACTAATTTGTTTATCCATGCATACCATGCCAGTGGTACCATAACATTCTAATCTTTGTATGCTAGGATGTTTGTTTGTCCATTTTATATTGAAGTTCCACGATGTTGATCTTTATCTTTAAAGTGATAATTGCCCCAAATCTCATAAATTGTCATAGGTTGCGACAAAACTAGTACATAATGATGCTAGAAATAAACTAGAACCAACTATAACTTCAGGCTTAGTCACTATCATTGCGTAAAATTCCCAAATGACGTAAAATCAAGCTCAAAAAGTGGCACAGGACGAAAATGAAATTTACCTTAAATCAGACAAGAATATTGTAATACATGTGTAACAAAATATCTTTTGGTAAGACTGACGCTTGGTACACACTTCCATGAATAGATTTCCTAATTCTGGAACTGCGAACTGCAAATGACCCTCTACCCCCATGGGTGATTTTTACTGCAACATAGATCAACCTTACACTGGGTGAATCCAGGTGTTCCAAAAGGAATAGGAATGTTTCACAAAAGTTTGTATTATTTTTTGACATACCAGCAAACTGAAATCATTGTATTATTCAAGGGAACAACAGCAATAAATCTTCAGATTTGGGGGATATTAAATTATCTCTATCTGCTCCCACCTTCCCCCCCCCACAAAAAAAGGGGGGGTCCAAGTCCACAAACAACATTAAACATGTTTAAGCTGATTTTTACTTTTATAAGGAAAATGAGTCTTGACGCCCATGCCCCATTCTCCAAATTCTATCATGTTCACACATAAGCTCCTCAGCATTTCATGGAAACATAATTCCACGATGGAACTTCAAAATTTCAGGATCATCATTTTCAGCCATTTCTTGTTTCTTCTATTTCTTTCTCATGTCGTGTCCATACTGTGGACACAACACAAAAGAAAGTCAGCCCAAAGGACAAACAAAATTCCCTCATATTTCCCAGATTTCAGGGACTTTCTTCAATTTCCCTGACTTTTCTCTGACAGGAAAATGTTGGAAGTCATTTTCCAGGTTTTGCCAGATTTCCAGGATGGCTGGGAACCCTGACAGAGACTTACTAGTGACTTTTGGCTTGGCTGGTTTGGAGGTGACGCTCTCTAGAAAGTTGAGATCTTCCAGCTGTAGCGTTAGTCCTAGAGTAGTCGGCGACGCCACTTCCTGCTCTGTACTTTGGCTAGATGTTCTACTGTGACTATCCTGCAGTAGTAAATCCAAATGTTTAAATCTGAGTTTTGCCCCCATAATGAGAGTGGTCAGAGTCACCTTACTGTCACAGAAAATTGCCCTTACTCCTCCTTCCACTTTGCCAGATTTGGTGCATCCTCCTTCTTCAACCCAACCCTGCTACTCTCCTCCTTCCACTTTGCCAGATTTGGTGCATCCTCCTTCTTCAACCCAACCCTGCTACTCTCCTCCATCACTTGCTTCTTCCATAATTTCTACGGTTGCGCGCCTCGCATTCTGACCATCGACCTAACTCTAACACTCTTCTCAAAAACATGATCAACATCCCTCTTCAACACTCATCCACACCAATGTACTCCTTTCGCCTGTGCCAACTGATCCACCACTTTTCCCAAAACCAATATCTGCATCAAATCCTCAGTCTTCTTCCTGTCCATCAGCTCCACACCACACATCGCTCTCACCACATTTAACCACAAGATTTTCACAGCAGAATCCTTGCATAATTCACTTGACTCTAGAATAGTTTCAGCCCAAGTTGAGGACTACCCCCAACAATGTCATTTACCCTTAATGTCTAATGTTTTTCAATGCTTTCTGATGAATGCCCTACTCGCTTAAACCAACAATACAAATTACCTCTTGATGTGCCTCATTTTCCTCCTCATTACTTTCTTCCTCTGGAATCCTGTTAACTGTCCTGGATTTTATTTCTGTCTTTCCTGAGGAGTCCGCTGTTAAGTCTGTTCTTAATGTTGAGGGTCTGACCACACTTTCTGCGGCACCTCCGCTTCTATCACCACTTCCTGCTTTGCTCCTGGAATCATTCATATAGTCTTCTAGTGCATGCACATCGTTTGGCGGCGACGTTATTGATACCAAATGCTGATTGGTTGATGATACAGTGTTCGTAATGTGGAATGCATTCGCATCATCGGAGTCGACATCCTCGTCCACAGCCACGGTAGGCCTTCCGATGTCGTCGTCATCATCGCTGGAATCGTACTTCTTCCAGTTCTTTCTCCTCGATGGGAAGCCTGAGAAGTTTGCCGGGGTTGGCGTCTGCGGTGATTCGGGTTCGTCGTCCGGTTCGAAAGCCGGGGACTGGACGATGGCACCGCCTTGGACTTCATCCTCAGAATCGAGTTCCTCCTGGAAGCCAGCTACCATGGGGTTGTCACCATCATCACTGGAAAGACAACAAAGACACTGGGGTATGAGGGAAGGTTGAAAGTTCACAGGCCAACTATGAAGGAGTTATGCTACAGCAATGAACCTAGTAATGCACTCAATTGTACCTTTTCTGATATTAACTAGATTGTTTCTTTTCAGATATCTTTTTTTATTTTTCTGTTGGAAAAGTTTTTACATTGGCAGTTGAGGTTTCTGAAACTGGTCATTTTAAGCAGATTTTTTTAATGGCAGAGACTTGCCCTTCCAGACAGTGGGTCATTTTTCCGGGCTCATTTCATGTTCTTCTGAGATTTTTTCCCCATTTTTTCTGCCACATTTTTAGCCAATAAGTTAATGAAGATGTATTCTCAACAGTGATAACCACATTTGGCTGGATCTTTTAGCATTTGAAGCCTTTAAAACCTGTATCCTTGTCTGGGAAGACAAGTCTTTGCCATTAAAAATCTGCCAAAAATGAATTTGTTCATAACTCTCAACTGTCAATGAAAAATTATTTCTTACAGTAAATCAAGAAAATATATCTGAAATGAAACAATGCAGTTAAGGGCATGTCTTACAATGGCTTTTTAAGACTTTTGATGGACAAGTTTAAAACCATGGGCAAATTCCTACAAAATGTTCAAAAATGCACTTTGGTAGAATAGCTAGAAGATGGATTTCACAATAACTTTTGAGACGTCTAGCAGGTGATTTCCTCTAACCTGTCTGAGTCTTCCGGTGCCTGTGCAACAGGAGCAACTACTGGCGGTGGTGCTGGCTTGGGTTTGGGTTTGGACTTCCGGCCAAAGCTGAATATACTCGTCTTCTTGGGGGCAGCTTCGGCCGCGGCGTCGGTTTCGTCAAAGAAGCCCTTGTCGAGTCCTTCATCGGGTATGAATTCGTCGACGTCATTGATTTTTCCTGGTGGTTGCCGCGAGTGGAGGATTTCAGCAGGTGCCTCGATAACTGTAAAATGACGATTAATAGTGCTTTACCTTAAGATTTTTTTATAGGTGATGGTTGTGTTATGCTGCTATACAGTATATACACCCATACGGTAGTATCAGTTTTGATAAGCAATGTTATGCATTTTCAAGATAAAAAGATAAATATAAAAGATACTGGATTGCTAAACCATCATGCATTTATCTTCACGATCACAATGTATAGCAAAAGATCAAGAACGTGAAATGGACATATGCAGACAGCCCATCAATATGCACAATTTTTAAAGGGCTTTCCAGCATTATTTAGTCCTTGTTTTTTTTTCTTCCAGCTCTGTAGCTCAGATGCTCATTTATGCTCTGACAATTGCCTGATGAAAAGCTTGAGGCCAGTATGTATGATCCTTTTCAATGAATTACCAGTCCACAACCAGATTGAAAGACATATGACAACATTCTGGAGCTCAATTTAAAAAAAAAGTCAAACTGTAATATCTAAGCTACATAGTAGTGCTTAAATGGACAAATAAACACCCTAGAATATAAAAGCTTCAAAAGTGATGCTGCCACTGGCAAGATATGCATGAATGACCAATTTCCAGTGCAGTAGAGTATAAAATAGCCCAGATCTACACATAGTAAGTCTAGGGGAGGAAATGGGCATGATGAATCCGGTCAACCTGAGTGTTCGTAGATTTTCACTTTTTTAAAAAGCTAAATAATCATTTTGAAGGACATTTTTTAAAGGCTCCATTTTTAGACCTTATCAGAGACAATTAAGCATATGGAGGTATAAGAAGCTCTGATTTTTAAAACTGTGATCATTGTTAAATTATGCCTTTACTAGAATTAGCTGAACATTTTCCAGGACAGAAACCATCATCCATCAACATACCGGCCTGCTTTTCGTCCTCCTCTCTCGTCCCCTGCTTGATCTTAGTCTCTCCCGGAGTGAACCACTTGCTGAACCTCTGGCTCAGTGATTGGTCCTTGGCTGGGTCTTCGGTTTGAGTGACAGGTGCCGCAGCAGACCTTGGGGGTGGGGCATGTGGGAGCTGAAGTTGTTGTTGTTGTTGTTGTTGCTGCTGCTGCTTGTGTTTTGTAGGTGGGGTTGAACTTGGAGTCAGTTGGCTGGGTGTGTGGGCTGGACTTACACGGGCTGGAGTGGCAGATGCTGAGCTAGGATTACTACTTGTGTCTGTATTTAAAGATTAAAAAAATAATCATTTAAAGTTGAGTTTTTATTTTTTCTTTCTTCTGGTTGTCTCAGAATATAACTGCGGAATATAAAGTACACCAAACATAATACATGCAATACATCATAGAAATTAGATTTATTGGTAAAGTTGGCAGTTTCTGCTTCGCTTGTATCTATTTTTTGTTTGTAGGAAATGGCGATGTGTTTAGTGGTATCAGCCAAACATTAATTGTAAATAAACCAACTGATTCTTCCTTTGTCTCGTTGTAACAGCATTACATAACCACATATTAAAGGAAGAAGGAGCCAGCAAGTAACAGGCATAAGTTTGAATCAATAAGCTCCTCCCCCCTATAGCTGTTTCTGCAAGTTTTATCCCAGGATGAAACTTGCACAGACGTAAAATAATAAACACAAATTAACTATTTTATAGGGCCTTGCTGAGGGTGAATATCACATGGTACCCCTTATTTAGGCTGTCTTTATCACCATGTACCAATGTATAGATACAGTGATTTTCCGTTTTAAGAGGCCTTTTCTGTTTCCAAAAATCTGAAATTCTGTTTCAACTTGTCTGAAAAATGGAAATTCCGTTTTACCATAGACTTTGTATACATGAAAAAAATGACAATTCTGTTTACATAAAATTTGAAACAAATATTTCTCGCTGTTTCTGTGTTTTTGTGTCAACTTTTTCTAATTTTTGTTCTGAATTTCATGTTTTTTCCTTTCAAAAAGTAAAAATTTGGAGAAAAAAGAGGTTTTCCGTGATTTTCCGTTTGAAAACTCATTTTCCATTTCAAGTTGTGATTTCCGGAAATTCCATCCATTTTCCGTTATCGCGGAAAATCACAGTCCCTAACTGTACTCACAATGTCATTTTTTTTCTTTACTTATGCCTGTTTATTGCTGGCTCCTTCTTCCTTTAACAACTTTTTGTCTCTTTGAAAACACACCTGTCCAGTATACTTGAGATACACATTATAAAATAGCAGTGATGATCACTGGGTTAAAGAACTTTTTTTGTTCATCGAATAAAAGAGATTATTCAGAGAGGGTACATGTGTTGTAATAGCTTTTTCATATGTCGCTCTCAGTATTTTACGATCGCAATTGCTGATCTTTAATTTTAACAAACATGTCAGAAAAAAATGAACCAATGGAACTTGAACCCGTCATCTACAGCTCTCCAGGCTGCGACAATACCACCAGACTATCCCTGGTTGCTGGTATTGACACGATGAACATAGGAACAAATACCAATGCTTTGTTGTCAGTCTATGTGGATAGTAGGTCCATGACTTGACCAAGCCAAAAGTAGTTTCATTGCTATCTTACCTGAAGACCTTTGTTGAGCCTGACCGTTGGGTACATTTAGCGATGATGAGGATTCTTTAGTTTTCTCGGTGTGCTTCTTGGAAAGGCTGGATAAATCCTGTTGCACAATGGGAATAAATGCCAGTAATAAGTGTGCCAATGTCTTAAAACTGTTGAAAGTGTACAAAATAACAACAGCCACAATAACGATCCAGATCACTTCGAAGCATTTCTTAAAAGTAATATGGAACTGTTTGGAGCAATAAAGCATTGTAGACCTTTAATCTCCCAAGAATATATCAGAAGGGATAAACATTATATGATATACGAGAAAATAAACAAATTTTGATTTTTTTTTTACTTCAGATTATGATCACTATAATGTATCGAGCTGAATGAAAAACACGTTTATGTTAAAAGTATTGATGAAGGTACAACATAATACAGGTAACTTGTTAGTTTACTTCTAAGAGTGCAGAAATCCACCTGAAAACTTATTTTCTGCAATTAATATGTACTATTATGGGGCTTGACAATTCAACTTTGACTGAATGCTCTTAAAAACATGCTGGTTTCATGTCAGATATGCAGGAATATCTTTTTCACAGCCAGAAGATGGCTTACAACAGTGTCAAAAGACTTTTTGAAATTACTGAGGGCTTGTTTTGTTTGTATTTACTGTGCTTTTTCAGCAATCAGTAATCATTCCACCCCAAACAAAAGAAGCGACAATGCATTTGACCGGGGAGCGTTTCATGAAGAGTTCTGTCGGTGATTTTCACTGACAAAACTCTTCATGAAACTCTTCTTCTAATTCTTAGAAGTGCTTTGATTTACATGTCATAATCTTGATCCTCAGATTCCCTACGCATGTCTAACTCTTCTAACGTTGCATCCGTTTCAAGTTGATTTCTCTGTAGCTGTTGTAGTAGAGTTTCTCTCTGCAATGAAGCAAGAACAAGTGAAATGCAATTAAAACCCACACAAGTTTTTTACAATAGCATGTATACTGGCTATGGCTAAAGCTATCTTTCACCCACACATAAATATATGCAATATTTGCCAATATAATCTTGAGTGTTGAGATATCAGACATGTTTTGGACCCTGTGATCTTTGAACTATGACCTTTCATCTCCAAAATCTAGTCAGTTTATTGTTGCATCATAGTAGAAATTTTATCCCAGTTTTAGTAAAATGTGATCACCAGTTCTCAAGTTCAGTAATGGATGGACAAATGGACATACAGATGCAAGGACGGATGGACAAACATCCCCAAAACATAAAGCCTCTTGCACTTCTGGTGCAGACAATAAAAAAAAATATACCAGTTACTCTCAAAAGATATCCTTCACAACAACAGGTTTCCATTTCTGAATGTGTAATCACTTAATCAATCTGAAATCAAGGCTGTAGCAAGGACTAACAGGTCTGTATAACAGATGTTGGAACAAACTCTATATACCAGCAGAAAATCATAACCCCCATCTTCACAGCTTTTTTGTATCTACACTCCCATGTAAGTGACTGACTTTTACACCGGCGAGTCCGCACTGTTAAATTATCGCCAATTGTGAAATATGAAGGTACATGTAACATTTGAATGAGAAGGTAGTGTTGTGCATGTTCAAGAGCAAAAACAATATCCAGGATTGAAGTGTAGGAAAAGTAGCAGCACGTACAGTACTAGACATGCAAGCAATATTTAATTTCTTCATTTAATTTATGTGAAATAGTAAAAAATAGGACAAATTGATGTAAAAATGTAATGTAATCCATTAGTACTGATCAAACTGCTCTACATTTCACGATCTTGGGACTGATGACTCGAATTTCCTATAAGTTGGCATACACCGTAACTTTCCCATACTAGTACACACTATATACATTACTCTTACACTTCATTTCTAAAGAATTTAAAATAAATGTAGTTTTACAATATAACATTTCTTAGGATCATAACTTTTTAGAGAATGGGTGGGGGTGGGGTGGTGGGGGGGGGGAGGCTAAGAGAACATAATATTTTTGGCTAGGCCTGAAGTCGAAACGTTACACAGATCGCCACACGACGCTAAGTGCAAACTTTTGCTAATTTGCCAAAGTTAAACCCTTTTTTTTCATTCAGAATGTACAATTTTTGTGTTAAAAACAGATACCGTTTATTACAGCGATGATAACAGAAGCAGATCGCAAATAATCCTACTTAGCGCTTACATCACTGTGCTTAGGCGATCCTCCATGGCTTCTGTATTACAACACTACATCATGACTCCTTGGCATTGCGCCTAATTGTTACTCGCACGTACTTCACAATGCAGCTAAGTTGTTGAGGCAATGGATCAAGGCTGTCTCGCCCAGCTGATTGTACCAGAATTTGTGAATTAACTATGTCAATCTGTTGACAACGACAAAAGCAAGTGCGCTTATCGATATTCATTTACCTATCCAAAGGGGCTGAAATTCAGAAGATGCGTCTACATTAAAGTTATGGATCACCACCTGGGGAACTCCAGAATGAATTTTTTTTGATGTATTGAGTTGTATTTTCTTTTTGTTTCTTCCCTTGCTGGCACTCCTCTCTTTGTTATTGCTGTCTAATTTGTGTTGGTATGTCAATGTTTCTGGCGGAAGAATGATAAATAAATTGTGACATCTCTTGTAAATTTAGGTTTGAATGTATTAAAAGATTATCGTTCATTTTTTTTTATAAAATAAAAACATTCCTGCCAGAATCATAACTAAGTCATAAAATGTGACACTGGATGCCAGGTGCGATCTGTTTTATTTTCCTATTTCCCGCCATTTTTCTACTTGTAATCAACTTCTCATTCAATATTATTCTTAGGAAATAATTTAATTATAGCGAATGATTGGTACTTTAGTAGTGACTGTATTTGTGATTTTATAATCATTTTATTTGGTTAACTGAGTGACCTATTTTGAGTGTATTCCAGAGTGATTTGGAATGAACATGAGTGTTTTTAGTTCATTTTAGAGTAATTGAAGGATCACGGCCGTATCCTGAGTAAATGAAAGAAAATCCAGTTTCTACTCTTGGTGCCGATTAAAATAGACTGTCCCGCAGCACTTGTGGTGCCCTTGGAATCAAGATTATACATGATCCTACTGATCTCCCCACCGACTGATATCTACACGTAGTGTAGAGTCAGTGGATCTCCTTAACACAACAGAGTCTTGAAGTCGTTCGTTGCATGGCAACAGGCGTGGTTTACGCGCTGGGGTCCTACAATGCACGTGTGATGAAGTCAAAACAATAGCCTCTATCACGGTATTTGGAGAATAGAGCAGGGTGTGGAATAACGCGAGACAGTTTGTACTCGCCTTATTTGCCCTTGGTTTTGATGATTTATTATTGACAAGATTAAACTCATAGCGTTTTGTAACTTGTAATCCAGAAACTGACGCTTCTAAATCTGAATTTGAATGAATTTGATGAGACAAAGATTGAACAGCTGTGCATTTTCGCAGTGGCCTAGAACTAAGGAAGAAGACACAAGAGAAAAAGAAGAAGAAGAAGAAGAAGAAGGAGGATGGAGGAGAAAGGAAGGGGAAGAATAAGGATGGAGAAGAGAGGGAAGGAGGAGAAGAGGAAGGAGAAGGGGAGAGGAAAAAGGTAGGAGAAGAGGGAGGAGAGAGGAGAGGAAGAGGAGGATAAAGGAGGAGAGTAGAAAGGAGGAAGGAGAGGGAGGAACGGAGGGAAGAGGAGAGGAGAAGGAGAAGGGAGGGGGGAAAATAGGAGGAGGAAAGTAGAGAAGAAGGGAAGGGAGAAGGAGGAAAGAATGAGAAAGAAGAAGAGAAGGGGAAGAAGGGAGGAGAAGGAGAAGGGAAAGGGAGAAGAGGGAAGAGAAGAGGGAGAGAATAAGGAGAGAAGTAAAGGAGGAGAACAAGGGAGGAGGAGTAGAAGAAGGAGGAAAAAGGAGGGGAGGGGAGGAGGAGGGAAGGAGGAAGGAGAGAAGAAAAGTGGAAGGGGGAGAAATAGGACGAGAGAAGTAAGGAGAAGAAGGGAAGGAGAGAAGGAGGAAGAAGGAGGAGGAGAAGAAGAGAAGAAGTGTGGGCAGGCCAAAATAAGCTTTATCATTTTAGAACAATGTTTGTCCCTGCAAAAGGAGGTCTAGCGCCCTATTAAAGGGTGGAAAGTTACTCTTTTCAAGAAATGTGGAGCCTGTTCCTGCTTTGTTATAGTGGTCATTCCATTGCTACTATGTAGTCAAAAGCAATGACATTCCCTACTTCTCTTCTCTAATTGAAGGTAATTTTACTCCTATATTTCCTTATTTTTGTATTAATAATTAATTGGTAGATATATGATAGCTGTATGCTTAACTATATTTAGCGTCGTAATTGTTTCGATAATGTTATACTGAAACATATTTAAGTGATGTATGAAGGTGTGTTCGGTTTGAGTACAATTATCTCAGTCTTGTTGGAAGGAGAATGAATTGAAAAGGCATGTGATGTCAAGATTTATACAAACTTGTTGGAATCTTGCTCGAGTGCTAATATAATTCTATATGTGTATTGTACTTGCCAATTGCATCAAAGAACTTCTTTGATAATGTTTGGAGTGTTATATTATTTATTTACTTGAATTCATTTGAGACATCCTGTATATTTTAAAGTTTGGAATTACTATGAAATATTTGGAGAAAGACTGAAACTATACTATACAACTTCATAATATCTATTTCAAAATGTGAGTTTAATATTAGTTGCGTTAACGTGGAGTGAAGTACAGGATACTTTATCAAAGAGAGTTATATTAATTGTTACTATTAAATATTACAGATGTTTTAGTAACAAGAGTTATGTAATATGTTACTCTCGAGCATATGTGAAAGCTTTAATATATGTGTGTGTAATTAGATCATGATTGTTAGTTAGATTAGTTAGAAGTATGTTTGGTGTGAATCAGGTCTAGACAAAATATTTAGTGTGAACTAGGACTTGTCTGATTGATGGACATATAGTTAGATTAGTGCGAAATGCTGGAGAAATTATGTTTGACCTGTTCACACTTATTATACAAGTTAGTAACACACATTATAGGCATGTGCGTGTAGTGCATTAGTTGTGTGCTATCAGTGACTTGTGTGAAATGGTCTTTGTCTGTTACACATACAAAGAAGTCCCATGCTTGGTGTTGAGGTAAAGTTAATTAGTGTACCCATGTGTATATAGTTTATAGTGTGAATTACATGTACATCCCTGCTATGTATAGGAGATGGAACTTTATTCTGAATACAGTGTAAATACAGGTACAGGTCCCATTCCTTTAGTCTTTTATGTTAGATTTTTATGTCTCTTTCCTTCTAGATAGAATAGAGCGCACTTCTTTTGTTTCTTTTGTTTTGCGCCCAGAGCGTTGATTTAATGATCTGGCCGTAGGGCTGGTAGTTAGAATTATAGAACAATAGTGCACTACAGCAGTGCACTTGACTTGTATTCATGGTGTTTGATAAGGCCTAGTGGAGGGATTAGTTGTTCAATACAGGGTTACATCTCAGGAACTATTTAATGGTTCAGAGTACTAGTAGATGTTGCATCTCGTCTTTATGAGAACTGAATCAGTGTACACAGTCCCACCACTTTAGAATCGATAGAAAGAGGGGCGATCACCCTGGCTTTTGTGTTATACGTTTTATTACTCCTTTAGCTTACATGTACAGAACTTGTAGTTAGAAGATATAATTTATATTTAACTCTGGGTGGCTATTTAGATTAACACTTAGTCTGCCACTACGGTACATGTATATAGTTTGCACATATATCACAAGGTTGTTTTCTAAATATGTTATATTTTAATTGAGTCTCAGTTTACATTTGATTATTCCTTTCATATAAAAAGAGGACGCAGTATTTAGACTAGTGAGTCAAAGCTGTCTTAATTATGCATATATATTTATTCATGTAATGATTGTGTGATGGTCTGTGTAGTTATGTTAGAATAGTATTGATTGTATTTAATCATAATATTCAAGTTATCAGACAGACTCAGGTTTATTGTATGGAACAGAGAACAGTTGAATAATAACAACAACAACAACAATAATAATAATAATAATAATAATAATAATAATAATAATAATAATAATAATAATAATATAATAATGTATTACTGACAATGACTTGAGGATTATGTTTATATTATGAATTTTTACAAGATATTTGTTGATTGATAAACAGCGCCGTTACAGTTGTTGATATTGTTTTGACACTAGTTGTCATGTTGATATTGTGTACATTTGTATTAATTTATATTATGTTTTCTTATTTGTTTACAAATGTTCATAATAAAGTCTTTCCATTGCTACTATCTACAAAAGCAAGACATGTCTACTTCTCTTCTCTAATTTGAAGGTCCGTGTGTGTGTACCGAGGAGGGAGGTGGGCAACAGAAGAAGAAGAAGCAGAAGAAGAAGAAGAAGCATAAGAAACAACAACACATTTAGCATCCATCCGATGATTATAGCAAAAAAAAAAAAATCTAGTTGTTTTAGTGAAATATTTTTGACAGTTTATTTCAATTCATCTTTAGTTGATTTTGACCTAATGAAAAATGGCATACGTTTACTTTCAACTTCAGTCTTCAAGTGATTCGTATCAGCACAGCCGTTTCTCCTTTATGTTTATTACGCATATCACTTAACATACAAACACAAATGCTTACAGAAAGGCCGAATAATCACAAGTTAAGATAGTTGACTAATAAACTAGCTAAACATTAAAAGACAAATTAAAGCAAGGTTAAAATAATGGAAGCACACTGAGAACATGTCTGGTACGGATACATATCAACAACAAAATCAGCCACAGTTAATTTGTTCGCGTGGACACTGGACAGTGCTCTTTCGAAAAAAGAAAATAAGATATGTGTTGGTAAAAAGTTTCATGCTACATGTACATGCTATAAAACACAGACGTTGTCCAATGTCTAAGATTTTTTTTTTCCGGTGTGGAATATTGCATTTGGCTTTGCCGATGAGTGGAGTACCCAAGCAAGACACATTAGGAAACTAAAACATTCTCGTCCCGAACCCAAAGCCATACATTTTAATATTATCACATGGTTACAAGTCCTCCTACGTGGCCTGCCCCAGTGTGTCCTCCAAAAATAACAACGTGCATAACAGGCAGTTTTCCAACTTTAAATATTCATTACCAAACATTGTATGCTTATTATCTTACGCCCGACCTTTTTTTCATTCACAACTCCATACAGATATGTGCTGATTCCAAGAACATAATCAATGAATATCATAATAAATACAATTAGCAAGTTCTGATTGGCTGTGAAAAGCCACATGTACTACAAGCAGTGGCTAGCATTTCTGCCCTCTGTGATGCAAGCTTAGCTTAGCACATGCTGTACAGGTGCCAGGAAGGCAGGCACTACCAGGCAGAATGGCCGATGGCGTTTGTGGAAATACATAGTACATGCACAATGAAATAATTACAACAATATTGCAGAGATTTAAGAGAAAAAAATCTTATTTTCGGCATTAAGGGAAATGCTCCTACAAAACATGACTGACATAAATTACATATGATCTTGTTATTTCTAGCGATAAAACCACGAACAAATACCAAACTTTCCCATGCTTTCAACAGTTTTGACCTACCATAAAAGTACACATGTTGCTACAAAACACGGGTGGTTGATGACAACACTGACCTCTAACGTAGTGAAGAGGTTCAGTGATTGACTAGCACGCAACAACAATGACTGAATAGTCAGTAAAACCATGAGGTGCCGGAGATCGTAACAAAAACTTATAATGTTATTACAAATCGACACTGACATGAACTCACATGATTTCATCATCTCTAAATTTAAAAGAAATACAAAATAGCGACCTTTATAACCTTTTTGCAAAGAATCTTTGTAGTAAAATTTGACCTAAAAGTCGGCAAGATGTGCAGAGCCGTTCATTGATTATTCCAGTTTCAAATCACGCAATGTAAAGAGAAAATAAACACATTATCAACGCCGTTACTGATGCGATATTAAATTATACACAAACATTTATTGTGCATCATCTTCTGGTGGATAAGCAATAACAAAAATTGCAAAACGGACAAAAAATAAAGACAAAATAAGAAGAATGCACAACGACGTGGTAAACGTTTACACGTTTTGAGACGCGGGAAAAACGCTTTCAAACAAAAAACGTAATGACTCAGCCCCTTAATTTTTGCCCCTCCCTCATTGCAGATTTTAGGTTGCATATTAAAAAAAATTAACACGGTCTTCTTTCTATCTTCCTTATTAATAATCAATTAATTAATTAAATTCATTTATTAGCTATTTATTTGTTTATTTGCTTATTTATAATTTTTCTTTTAGCTCACTCTGTCATCCACCTGAGATGGCCTTGATATGCCTGCAATGACTACTTGAATGACAGTGTGTACTGTACATGTCATTACAGGTTTAATTCACAACAAAGCGCTCTTCCCCCCTAAATATGTTTGAATTTAAAAACAAATAAATTGAAGCTAGATAAAGAGAATACTATATTTTCACGATATAATCAAAGAATGTGAAGTTCAGTTAAAATGGCCAATTAACAGGGAACAAGGACTTTGAACTGCTTAGAAATGTATCACAGTCCACAGTATATCAAAGCTAATACTTCCACCAGCTAGAGTACTAAACAAACATACCAGTAATATGACATAAGGGCAAAGTCAAACATA